>SJJU01011156.1:0-17992 GCA_012932125.1 Conopomorpha cramerella
CTCGTGCCATGCGTTATTGCCATCAGGAGTTAATGTTACGCCACGAAAACAATTAATTCCTGTAGAATAACAACATGGGACATAAATTAGGGAGCCTCTTACATTTCGGGGGAGACGATTAAACTGCGGACTTCGGTGAATTTTTGTCCCTTGTCGGTTCTTCTATGTTTTAATTTATATTTAACATTCTTTGGCCAGGCGTTTTTTTTTGTAAAAATAAAAGCAATAGTTTTAAATAACTATGTACAATATTAGTATTTTTTATCAATAACTAGTTCATCTTTTTTGTAGGTATTTTGCACGGAAATATAGAAATATACATATTATATTTCATGGTATATTTTACAATTTTGAAATCATGGTGCCATACGGGTTATTCTGTTTCAATAAATAGGTATTAATTAGTTATAAAATAATAATTTATCCCATATTTTAGTAGTTGAGGTTTCCACCAAGAATCATATTTTTTTTTATTAGAAAGCATATTTTATTGTTCATAGTTTAACGTTTTAAGTTTTGTAGCTTAATTATGTTGTCCTGTTTAAAAACAACATCATTGATATGATATAATAAGAAAAATAATCAACCAAAAACTTGAGGGAACTAAGTCGATTTTTTTTCATGATCAGAATACAAAAAGAAATAAAAATAAAAGTCTGTGTTTCCTGCGCAGTACAGTCTGAAGGTCTCCAAGTCACTGGGGTAAATAGCTACCTAATGAACAAGTGTGCTCCATCATAGACCACATCGCTGCTTAACATCAGGCAGGACGGTGGTCAAATGCTTGTTCATAGTGTTTAAAAAAATAAAAAATACTAAAATAAAACTATCTTCACAAACTTAAAGAAAAAAGAACCGACTTCAACCAGTAAAATTTGACATATACATGGTTTTCTCATGGATGCCATTGTCGGAACTGAACCAAATGTATATGGGACCAAACGGGAAGCACCAGCTTTCAAATAAAAAAAAACATCCAACGCTTCACCCAGGCGAAAGTTCTGAAGTAACAAACATAAATAAAAGTACAGACGAATTGAGAACCTTCTCCTTTTTTGAAGTCGGTTAAAAATAACATTTCACGCACATCCCAACACATCGTGGTCACCCTACATTATGCGTTAAATATCAGTTAAAGGAAAATTAATCCGCTTGCCCCAAAAAAATATTAATTCGGCGCGGTCACAGCACGTTCGGTTAATTGTAATTTTATTCAAACGACACACGACTGTGTGTTACAGAGGATGATCGTCGCTGATACAGTGTTGACCTGATAACATCACATATTCTGTACGTACCAGTGGCGTGCACTGGCTTTTACTACAAGGTAGGCAGTAATCGCCAAGGATTGACAACTATGCATAGGTAACTTGTCTTTACGAAATATAGCCCCCTATCTATCTACTCATCCACAAAACACAGGACTTCGTTAGCCTATGTCGAGAGTACACAAAAAAAGATCTAGCCATAACTATGTTATTAGGTCGGGTAGCCAAAATACTAAGGTAGGCAGTGTATTTTTGCCTATATGGTGTGCACGCCACTGGTACATACCTATGTATATACGTATTTCATTTTTTAATGAAACTTGCACAGACATTATAACTCAATATTGTTCACCGGGTGTATAGGCGCGAATATAACCAAAGACAAGCTCAGGTCACGAGTGGCCACGAACGCATGCAACTGCGTCGAAACGTCGAGTAAAATAACAAAGGTAAGCTCGAGCTTGTCTTTGGTTATATTCGCGCCTATACACCCGGTGAACAATATTGAGTTACATACGTATTTATTTATTTAGTACTAGTGGACGCGACAGACGTTGTCCTGTCTTAACTATTAATAAGAAATCTAGGGCGCAGCGGCTTGCACACCATATAGGCAAAAAGACACTGCCTACCTTAGTATTTTGGTTACCCGACCTAATAATAGAGTTATTGCTAGATTTTTTTTTGTTGTACTCTCGACATAGGCTAACGAAGGTCCTGTGTTTTGTGGGTGAGTAGGCAGGTAGGGACCTGTGTTTCGTAAAGACAGGTTACCTATACATAGGTGTCAATCCTTGGGGATTACTGCCTACCTTTTAGTAAAAGCCAGTGCACGCCACTGCTAGGGTGGCCTGTGCCCAGCAGTGTATGTATTTTTTTTCTTTCATAGGAACCTTCTGCTGTCATTAATAAGCACGACAAAGAAAGAATTAGCGAAATCGGTCCACCCGTTCCAAAGTTATGACATGACAACGTAAAGTGGCTTTGATTTTATATAATAGAAGATAGGAAACATACAGAGTTCTTAGTACATAAAATAAATTGTATAAATATACACCCAGTGGCATGCACACCATATAGGCAAAAAGACACTGCCTACCTTAGTATTTTGGCTACCCGACCTAATAATAGAGTTGTTGCTAGATCTTCTCTTGATATACTCACGACACAGGCTAACGAAGCTCCTGTGTTTTGTGGGTGAGAAGATACGTAGGTATCTTTATTTCGTAAAGACAAGTTACCTATACATAGGTGTCAATCCTTGGGATTACTGCCTACCTTAACGTAAAAGCCAGTGCACGCCACTGCATACACCTTATCCAAAACAGTTTCCATGTATAGTTTGTCAGTCACACTTAGGCGGTTGGTTACTTACAAGATTTTTTGAACATTCTTACTCATTACAGAGGTTAGTATACGCATAACAAAAATATGAGTTATAACTAGCTGACCCGGCAATTTTGTTCTGCTAATATATATTATACATTCCGGGATAAAAAATGCGTAAATGTTATTCCAGTGTATAAGGTATCTGCGTGCCAAATATCAACCAAATCTGTCCAGCCGTTTTGACGTGATTCGCGGACAAAAAGACAGGATGACAGACATTTTTTCCAAAAGTATGTAACGGCTTCTGTAACGGCAACTTAATATACTCCACTGGTTTTCGCATAAAAAGAGTCAATGTATAGTTTTGGACCCCGAACCGTTTTACTATAGTACAGATAGATAGATTCGTTAGTTAAAATAATACTTCTATACCGCATGTAAAACGACCCGAGCAATGCTCTTAGAAACGTTGTTGATCACGTCAATTCCATCCTAACTTTGTCTAAATAATGAAACATAATAAAATTAAGATTTCGTGCCATTATATCCGGGAAACACGGATTGTCGAATATTTTGTAATTTCTTTGAACTAGCAACTTTTATCTGAAGGCCACATACACACACACTTCACGCCTTTTAATACCAAAGCGGGGTATGCAGAGGCACTTGCTAAACAAATACCCACGGTTCACCAAGCGTATTTAACCCAACGTGACAGGGGGTGAGCCCATCGCCATTATAGGGTTCACACAGCTTGTGGTGTGCGGGTTTCATCAGGATGTTGTCCTTTACCGTACAAGCGTTGTGTTGCGTACATAGGCTCTGAAAAAAGTCTATCTGAACAAACATTTGAATACCATCTGCCTGATGTTAAGCGGCGATGTGGTCTACGATGGATCACACATATATATTAAATTCTGCCAAAGGGTTCCATCGATCTTCATGTTCCGTCCACTCCCTTTTCAGGAATTCCGACGTATGTGTATGTATCTTACTGTTCGTAGGATAATAATTAATAAATAAATCTTTTACATCAACACACACATTGCCTTCATCCCATATTAAGTAGCTAAAGCACTTATGTTATGTAATACTTAAATACATTTTTCCTTTTAAATACATACATACTTATATAAATATATATATTAATATACAGTGGTCTTACAGATCGACATAAATACATACAAATATTATTATTATTACTCGTAGTCTACCAGTAGTGCAATTCTTGTATTTTCGTCGATACTAAAAAAGTCTCAACTTCTCAGTCCAAACTCTCTTGTTACTATCGTTCTCGTGTTACTATCGAATTTCAATAGTACGTCAAACGGCTCGGAATCGTCAAAGCGTATTCTCGTAAACAAACTAAAATTACTCTTCTCAAACAAACGGTATTCTGGTAAACTCGAGCGTAAACTAAACCAAAACGTATCGTGATCGAGCAAAAATACGAGAATTTTTTTTTTTTTTATACCACAAGGGTGGCAAAACCAAGCATGCCGGCCCGCTTGATGGTAGGCAGTTACCGCAGCCTATGGACGTTTACAATACCGGGGCATCGTTCACGCGTTGCCGACCGAATTGCACTACAGATCGCAATGCAGGTCAAAGGCCTGTCTTTGCTTTCTCTACTCTTCCCGTTTCTGGGATCTGTTCTCGCGATCTCGTCGCACCACCTCTTCCGAGAGCGTCCCCGTTGCTTTGCCGTTCGTTGGGAGCAATGACATATCTTTTTTTTTAATCACTATGAACAAGCGTTTGACCACCATCCTGCCTGATGTTATGCAGCGATGTGGTCTACGATGGAGCACACTTGTTCAGTAGGTACCTATTCACCCGTGACTTGAAGACCTTCAAACTATACTGCGCAGGAAACACAGACTCCGGCAAGCATCCTGGCGGTTCGCACTATGAAAGTGGACGCAAACGGTTTGGTTCGCGTAAATGGCAAATCCACCTGGTATGGACGTTTTGCCGTTCTCCTGGTTGTCCTATTGTAAAAACGCGATGGGGGTATTAGGTTATGCAACTCCGTAGCACACTCTCCGAATCTCTTTATTAATTTACGCAGGGTCCAAACCCCGTGCTTTTCATCCACCAATATCAATTAACAAGGCTACAGCTCCATTCCCTTCTTTCATCTCTGCGCGTTTCACAAACTCATTTCTCCTTCGCATAAATTCAAATTTCACTGTCACACAGTTTTGGTCTCGTACAATTATACAACATAGTTTTGAGCTAGTTTCTCTAGTCGTTTGTATGGTTTGGAAGCTCTGGATATAGCTTTTAGTGGTTTTTAGGCTGGAGTGTGACGTATGCATAGGTATTTATTTATGTTTTGTGAAGGGTAGACACGTGGCTGATGTATAGATATGTTTCGGTTAGGATGTACAGTCAGATAATGTTCAAGTATGTGTTAAAAAGTGGATGAAATCGCGAAGAGTCCATTTATAGAGAACAAGCTGAACTCTGAATTTTTAGTATTTTCAGTATTTATTTATTGCGTAAGTCTTAAATCTAAGAACAAACCCTTTTAGGGTGTGGCAACAAAAATATAAAAATACATTTTTAAATAATAGATAACAATAAATATTTCAATAACATAACATATTACACCTAATACTATCACTAATAAATTTGTTTTTTACTTGTTTTGCCGATTATACTTCGTTTAAAGGGACCCCGAGCAATGGTCTTAGAAGCGTTGTTGGGTCAATAATATGAACAACTTTTATTTTGGCGACAATGCGGGGGAACGAAATATTATTTTTTCATCTCCATACAAAATATTACCTCCGGAGGCAAAATATTGTCTATTTTGTACGGAAATTAAAAAAAAAATGTTAACTTTCCCCGCATTGTCGCTATAGTAAAAGTTGTTCATATTGACGAGCCCAACAACGTTTTTAAGACCATTTCTCGGGGTCCTTTTACACTCAGTACAATATTAATAGTGTTTCTCTGCTATTATATGCACAAACACCTTCCTCAAGAATCACTACGCCTACCTACTAAAGAATACCGCAACAAAATCCGTTGTGCAGTTTTAAAGATCTTCATAAGCATACATAGGGACAGACAGCGGGAGGCGACTTTGTTTCATACTATGTATTGCTTGACGCCCTTTAGTCCCAAATCGGGGTAGGCAGAGGTAATGCTAATACTCACAGTTCACAGTGTATTGAACCCACCGATCTGAGCTGTCAGCCTTTTTGTGAATATATTTTTTTTTAAATTAAATCTGAGAATCGACATTTACTTATGTAGTTTTTTACAGTACTAAATACACAACTATCTAGAACTTAGTACAGTAATTCTACTATGTAGTCATTATAATATTTATATGAGTTCATATTGTAAGAATACTCTTAATTCGAAAATATAAAGCCATGTACGGTCGGCCAAGAAAATGGTCTATCAGTTTTGATGACACTTCCTGTGTCACTAAAACATCAATAAGGCAGAGTTGGTATATAGTGACAAGTGAACAATGAACCTTAATGTTTATTGACATTCATATGAGTTTCAACCTTACGGTGGTAGAGCAGATTCTTGGCCGACTGTACATAGGTAGTATTTGAATTCAGTAAAATTTAATAATTTCAACATTAAAATTGACTGCTGAATTTAAATGTACAAAATCCATAAATTTTACCGAGATGTTCTACAAATGGAGCAAAAAAAAAACAGCAAACGCACCGCATGAAAATCTCGACAACACTCAAACATAGAAAAGTAATAATCCACAGAATCAAGCGCAGCTGGTAAATGAAAACGAAGGGAAAAAAACAAGCGAGTGAAAGCCTCTCCCCCCCCTTCGCATTCAGTTATCATTCTAAAAACGAATTAAAAAGAGTTTCTGTGAAATGTACGGTTTCGGTAAAGGATCGGGAAAAAAATGAAATATGGAGGCTGAACCGTGGTACTTTGATGCTATGTACTCGATATGTGGCTTATAGGGATGGGACTGGTCGATGGTGGGTCGAATGTCGATGTTGTGTGGTGTACTATAGAATCTTGTTTGAATTAAATTATCCCACATTTGCAACAAAGACGTGGTATTTCAGAATATTAGGCTGTTGTGAAAAGAATCCTTAGTAATGGTAATAAGATTATTATTTCAACAGTGTCATATTCTGACATGTCGCGTTGTTTCAGCAAATGAGCGTTACGTATACAAATTTCTGTCGTTTAGAAGAAACTGAAAAGAAACAGCGTACCATAACATGTTTTAACAGAACGAAGCATTTCAAGTAAGAGCGTTGCATAGCTCTGAAATGTGTTTATTGGTAGATTCCTGAACTTGTAATAATTAAGTTGTACGACTTGACAATAATGTTGCTGGTTCTTTCATACGACATAATTCATGGCGTCATTAATATTCAGCATTAATGCAAGTCGAATTAGGTGCCCTATCTCCAATTATCTCTGTCTACCCATCTGGGAGACAGGCGTACAAAAATCCTACTTTAAAACGATTGGCGTGACAAATAAATTGCAACTACACAAACACTAAATATCGATACACATAACACATAGCACTGTCCCATCCCTATCACATAGGAGGCTAAGCTAACGTGGCTGGTGCAAAGAGAAGAGCAAAAAAGACGGGCTCTCCGAATGGCGGATAAAAAATCGCAGCCTACACTAATAATGTTAGCCTTTGACGTAACGGATTATACGGCCAAATGGAAATGTTTCTGGACCGAAATGGGAGGCGAGTCTGTTACGTACGCCGTATTTTACTTACGTATTTATTTATTTTTACATACATACATACACTTCACGCCTGTCTCCCAGAGGGGTAGGCAGAGACTACAGATCTCCATTTGTCACGATCCTGACATACCCCTTTCGCTTCATCTACATTCATACATCTTTTCATACATGACCTCCGGTTTCGAGTACTTTTCACGCCACCTTCGGTCAGGACATCACCAATCTGGTCTTCATATATGTCCTTCTGGGGCGACCTCTACTCACTCGGCCCATTACATCACCCATATAAATCTCTTTCGTCAATCGACTTTCATCCATTCTCTCCATATTATGCCCAATTTTTATTTTTAATTTCAAATATAACTGTTTTTTCAGCCAGTGTTAATTAGATATGTACGGTCGGCCAAGAAAATGGTCTATCAGTTTCGATGACACTTCCCGTGTCACTAAAACATCAATAAGGTTGAGTTGGCATATTGTGACAAGTGAACAATGAACCTTAATGTTTAATGACATTCATACGAGTTTCAACCTTAGGGTGGTAGAGCAGATTCTTGGCCGACTGTACCGAATGAGGGAACTTCTTGTCGTCCAAGTGTCAAAATGTTGGAAGCTTAAAAAAATCCGTAAAACTTAGATTTTAAATCTTGTTATCATGTTAGGGTCAAATAGTGTTATTAACTGTCTAGTTACTACATATAAACCATATAAAAGAGAGCCAGGTATTTAAGGTAAAGAGAGATAGAAAGACGACAGAGATCAGTGGCAGATATACTGCCAGGTATGGGTGCTAAATGTAATGATTACTTGCGTACCACACACTACGTAAACAAATAAATAAATAAATATTGTACAACACACACATTGCCTTCATCCCATGTTAAGTAGCTAAAGCACTTGTGTTATGGAAATCAGACAACGAGATATATTTACTTACATATTTTTTTTTTCATTTAAATATATACTTATATAAATAAAACACCCAGACACATCCAACAAGTGCTTAAAAGCTCATCACCTAAGCACCTGTCAGCGGTGGGAATCGAACCCACGACCCTACGGAGCAGAGGCAGACATGCTGACCACTACACCAACGGGCCCGTCAAATAGACAGACAGTAGACAAGAAAATATCTGTCGCTATGCTTGGCATGTGGGTTGGCGATCGCAGCGGTGTTGTGGTTTTACCCACTGAGAGCGCTGCTGCCCGTCCTCTGTAGAGCTCCCTCGGTCGCCGCATGAGCTGATCTGGTGACACATGTATTCTATTCACCGTCACCACACGGCTAATGTAATATAGTATGAAAAATATTGTCCCATTTGAGTATCCAACGCTTTTCATTGGCTGTCCAGCGAGGAAATCCTGTCAGGTTAGGGGAATTTTTGATATCAGGTTGATGATGTAGGGACATGTCTACTATTATTTGATTATGAATGAATTCAGTTTTTGTAAAATATATTCTTGATTGCAATCTTCTAAAATGTTCTTGATCCGTAGACACTTTTGATGTGTGTACATACGCTCCGACCTACGCTGCCTATAATTTTTTTTTTTTAATCACCACGAACAAGCGTTTGACCACCATCCCGCCTGATGTTAAGCAGCGATGCGGTCTACGATGGAGCAGAATAGCAGAATTAAACACACCAAGCACAATATGTCTAGTCAATTATCTCGCAACAGGAGACATTAATAAAATTGTCAACATATTTCAATGAGATGAGCCGGGGGGCATCTGCCGCCGGCCGCCATGACAGCTCCCAAAGGGTTTTTGGCGGGCTCCAGCGGGCCATAGACAAAATTTGCGATTTTTGCCGCGCCATTGCACCCATTCGGCTCAAATTAGCCGCGGCTTAAGCCGTTTAAAAGTTTGTTTTTGGAAACGGTAAAATGCGCTTTTTTCTGCGATGCCGCATCTGGGAGTTAATTTGTATTGTTGTGGGTTAGTTAAGGATGAAACTTAGGCTTAGTAACTGTAGCACATGTTATTGTGAAAGTGCATTTCTTTGTTTAATTTAAAATATAGAGTACTTGCTCTATTTTTGGTGTTGACTTGAATTAATAGGGAATTTTCTTTGACGTTTTTCTGACAAATTCTCCGTCGCTACTGTCAAACGTGACAGTAATGACAGTTCTCCGCCCGAAAATCTGTCAGAAAAATGTCAAAGAAAATTCCTCAATTCATAACTTTGAAGAAAACATAACGTTTATTCCCAGTTGTTACTTTGGACATCCTTGTGACATTGGAAGGGTTAATGGGACAAAACGTTGTCCCGTTTGTTCCTTTGAAATAATGAAATGGACAATTCTCAGCAGGCCCTTCAAAGGAACTGCCAAAGGGACAACTGGGAGACAACTTTAATCGTAAAAATATTAAGACTTTTGTAGTTAAATAGGACGAATTGCTTTTTTGTTATTTATTTATTTATCACGTATTACAAAAAATGTCCTTACATCTATGTGCCAATGCGACAATTTCCATTACAGTCTAGGTTTGTTACATAATACTTACAAAATAGTTGAAACACAATAAACATTAAAAACAATGAAATTAGAATCTACACATCAAAAGTGTCTAGGGTTCAAGAACATTTTTAGCTCTAATAAAAATCAAATCTAATCTTCTGGATTGGTCTCCTACCTAATTCCCCATGACTTATCACCACATTTTAAATAAATTATGAATGAATTATGTTTTTGTAAAATATATTCTTGCAATCAAGAATATATTCTAAAATGTAAGTACTTGGTCCCTAGACACTTTTGATGTGAGTGTTATATAAAAATGAATTGCTGTTCGTTAGTCTCGCTAAAACTCGAGAACGGCCGAACCGATTTGGCTAATTTTGGTCTTGAATTACACGTGGAAGGGAGGGTTTACAATGTTTCTTCCAATACACGGGGTACAAAGGCGACTTCCTATGGCAAAACATATGTTTGCCGAGACAACCAGTTTTAAATAAAAAAACAACTCGATTCACTTAGTCAAAAGTTTTGAGGTAACGAATATACAAAAGTACAGACAAATCCTCCTCATTTTGTTTTATTATATAAGTTCTCATCATCAGCCACATAAAGTCCACTGCTGGACGAGGGCCTCCTCCAATGAGATCCGTCATTTGGGGTGAAATGCCAGTAATCGCCACGCTTGGCAGGCGGGTTGGCGATCGCAGTGGTGTTGTGGTTTAACTCACAGAGAGCGCTGCTGCCCGTCCTCTGGAGAGGTGACACATGTATTCTATTCGCCGTCACCACACGGCTAAGTACGGTAAGTTCTCATTACGCACTATTTGCGATACACTAAAAACAAAATAAAATATAACACTGTACAAGAAACTTAAAAAAAATCTTTATTTATAAAAAACACTCTTACTACTAAAATACATTTTTACGAGCTGAGATTTTGCATCAAAGAATATAACTTATCCAAACATTCAAATCGGTTCAAGGACTAAACAAGCAAACTCAACAGCAATATTATTCCAATCACCCCAACCATAATCTGAAAATCATTCACCATAGACAAGACAAATAAAAACTCAACTCAAACAGAAGATTACTTTAGGGCCCTCCCACACTGTGTGCTTCGGAGCGTGAAATGCGGCCGCGGCGTGTGCTTGCACCATTACTTAAGGGGTAGTCTTGTTCGACAGAATGAAACCGCCACCCCATTTTATAAATTCGAATATTACATCATTTCGATGTTCACTGCTTTATCTTCATGTGATAATTTAAAAAAAATCCTTATAACGCCGCAATGAATACAGAATTTTGTTTCTATAATAATGGTCGCGATTATGGACCAACTTACGCTAGTTTCGTAGTATTTCGCATGTAATAAAAGTGTTTGGTGAGCTCAAAGTTCAAGTTATTTTGTCGATAGTGTATGTTATATATGTTAAATCAATGATAAGTTGGTCTTTGCGTATGAATGGGTAGTTTTATGATAAAATGGTTGGCTAAACGAGTAGCTTGTTTAAGGGCCCTTGATGCTTGATACCCTTGATGGTAAGTGTAGAGTGGGGTTGTTATGTTGGGCTCATTATTTGGAGATTCGGTTTTGTAATTGTTATTATTTGTTATTGGGTTATAAATATGTTTGTGGTACCTACCTACCCTCGTATATTTTTCTTTTTCTTTTCGTCTGTTTTTTTTGTACCTATTTCATGTTTGATTTTATTGTGTTTGGACCTCAGGTCCTAGTAGCTACATTTGTTACCTTAAGACATTTAATGTGTTATCCAACGACTTACCTACTTATGTTTTGTAATTGGGTGCTCAATCTGTGTTGGAAGAATAAATACATTTTCTTTTTTTCTTACTAAAGATAAATGGATAAAAACAAATTTGTTAACATAATAATTAGCATTGACGATGTTGATATGTACTATTATATAGTACCTATGTTTATTTTAAATTGATTTAATGTTATATAGAAATAAAAGTAAGAAGTATTTATTACCAATAATATTGATAGAACAACTATTAAATTACCAGCTTTAAATACATGTAACTATTAAAAGTAAGACGACACCCAAAAGAACTGTGGCAAACGATTTGTAAAATAATCATATTTTAATTTAAAACGTACTTAACCTATTTTGTTGTTTCAAAGTTTCAACTCAACTTAGCATTAAAATTGGTTCCAAATAAATGAAAATAGTCCTTCTTCTATACAAATTATTAAAGTTGACTTTATCCAAAAAATACTTCTCGAACTATTGAGACTTCATGAAGAAAACGTTCTTCCCCTTAACAATAATCATAACTGTCAGCTACCTACTTAAATGTTAAATTCCCTTTATCTCTATCCAAAATCTCGCTTCTGTCCGAGTGCCGCAGACGGCAGCGGCGGCGGTATAATAATGTTCTTCTATTATTTAGGAAGCATGTACCCATTTCCCTAGTCGGATGCACAGAGCTTTGGAACCAAGAGACAAGTTGGTTTTGCAATATTATTTCTATACGGTCCTTTTTTTTTTTCATAATCACTATGAACGTTTGACCACCATCCTGATGTTAAGCAGCGATGTGCAAAACAGAATGCTACCCGACACGGCTTCGTCAATATGCTTAAAATACGTGGGTCTGTGGTCCAGTTGGTCGGATACTTGACTTGTAACCGGGAGGTCCCGGGTTTAAGTCCGGCTACTGGACGTGTACCAATGGGACTCTTTTTCAGAGCCTATGTACGCAACGCAACGCTCGTACGGTGAAGGACAACATCGTGATGAAACCCGCACACACAAGGTGTGTGAACCCTATAACGGCGATGGGCTCACCCCCTGTCACGTTGGGTTAGATACGCTTGGTGAACCGTGGGCATTTGCTTATTAAGCAAGTGCCTCTGCCTACCCCGCTTTGGGATTAAAAGGCGTGAAGTGTATTTTTTATTTTTATTTAGGAAGCATGTACCCATTTCCCTAGTCGGATGCACAGAGCTTTGGAACCAAGAGACAAGTTGGTTTTCAATATTATTTCTATGCCGTCTTTAGTTAGAAATGTCGCAATATTCTAATTTATCGGTGATAAAACTTAAGATAAACATTGAAACGACGGCGAGCTGAGAGCGCGAGGGCAACAGCTCTGATGCCAGAGATGTATGGACGGACGGGTAGTATTGGCTGAAGTCGGTTATTTTTCCAATAGCATTATTTTTATTTGAATCGCGACATTCCCAACAAACATTTTTCGTAAATGTCCGACCTACCCAACTTGGCTATTCCGCTAATCTGCCTATAATAACTACCAACATAACAACAACACAAAAAGTGACAGGTGGCGAACCTATTACCAACTTTAGAGGCCAAAAACTGTTTTAAACATTTTATTATTATTATCCATCATAATGAAGAGAGGTAATAGCAAAAGCTTGTATGTTATCTCGTGGTAGGGGGGTGGGGAAATTAATTAATCTATTGGTTTAAATAAAAACGTAGGATATTCGACTGTATCACCTTCGCACAAGGTTCAGTATGCTGTGTGTAAGTTAATTTGTATGTTAAGCGTTAGGTGTGAGTTTGTGTTATAGCTTTATTTTGTATCGAAGTGTTTTTGTCAATAGCAAATAATAGTAAACTGTTCTGGTTTTCTAGCAACTACGTTTTTTCAGTATTGTTAGAAAGAGACACGTTAACATCGCCTCTCCCTCAGCTTAAAGTTGTAACAAGAATAATTGTAACTTTAAAAGTTGGTCATACCAACATACATACACTTCACGCCTGTCTCTCAGAGGGGTAGGCAGAAACTACAGATCTCCATTTGTCACGGTCCTGACATACCCCTTTCGCTTCATCTAGATTCATACATCTTTTTATACATGACCTCCGGTTTCGAGTACTTTTCACGCCACCTTCGGCCAGAACATCACCAATGTGGTCAATATATGTTCTTCTGGGGCGACCTCAACTCACCTGGACCATTACGTCATACCAAATGGCATAAAATGACTAAATCACATAAAATAAGTCCACCTGGAAGTACCGGAATAACTTCTAGCCCCGTTTTTACCTTCTTAGGGGATGAGCTTTGATAAAGCCTTTCTTATCTCACGCAAACGTCATAAGAGGAACCAAACCAAAGAAAAAAATCAAGACCTAAAGAGACTAAACATATACAATGACACTCAACAACACAACATTAACACTCACTTAATGTCGTTAGTTAAGACTGTTTTTGCTTTTTGCATGTGGTGTTCACCTGTAATTGGTCGTACATTTTAATTTATGTTTTTTTTGTAACATCATTTTATCTACGTAAGCATAAATGTAACCTCTGTTGGTGATCCAAATAAATAAATAAATACAATGTTAGCTTATTTCGTAATCAAACGAATATTAAATGACAAAACTCAGGACATCCCAAAACGCCGCAAATGAATCGAAATATAAATAAAACAAGTGCAAATCACAATAGAAGCTTGAAATCACCCTATCATTCAATCATTTACCAACACTTAGCTGGCATTACTTGAACCACTGGTGCCCAATAGTGTGGGGTCTGGTGCATTCCCCAGCGGGCCATTCCTGACCCTTGGGGATAGCGAAAATTGGGGACAGTAAGACTAACGCGAAATCTACCCTATTTCAAATCTAATATGACATTTCGTTGGAAGTAAACATTAGCAACGAAAGCTCAGGGATATTTTAAAATGTATGATATATAATGACGGTTTGTATGAGACCACAGTTTGTTTTGATGTCTCATTTTTTCTATGTCCTTGCATTATGATTTTGAAGAGGTGATTATAGTAAAATAATGTCGGATGTTTGGTTCTTCAATGGACCGTTTTATAAATAGTAATTACTTGGTTACTTTTTATAGCGTTCGTTGTAATACGGCGTTTGTTTTGTTTGCAAGTAAATAAAATATTTACTTTTTAACTTGTATTTAACCCATCACCGTTATAGGGTTCGCACACCTTGTGGTGTCCGGGTTTCATCACGATGTTGTCATTCACCGTACGAACGATGCGTTGCGTACATGGGCTCTGAAAAAGAATCCCATAGGTACACGTCCAGTAGCCGGACTCTAACCCCATCCAGTAGCCGGAATCTAACCCGCGACCTCCTGGTTACAAGTCAAGTGTCCGACCAACTGGGCCACGGACGCTCTCAGTATCTATTATATGTATAAAAATCAAAACCAGGCATAACTCCGGAACGGGTGGACCGATTTCGCTAATTCGTCTTTTGTTGTGCTCACTAATGACAGCAGAAGGTTCTTATGAAAGAATAAAATGACATCCACTGCTGGGCACAGGCCACCCTAGATATTCATATTAATAGTTAAGACAGGACAATGTCTGTCGAGTCCACTAGTCTATTATATAAAAATCAAAGTCATTTTTCGTTGTCATTCCATAACTCCGGAACGGGTGGACCGATTTCGCTAATTCGTCTTTTGTTGCGCTCACTAATGACAGCAGAAGGTTCTTATGAAAGAAAAAAATGACATCCACCGGCTGGGCACAAGCCACCCTGGATATAGTTAAGACAGGACAACGTCTGTCGAGTCCAATAGTTTTTTAAATAAAATAAAAAATACACTTCACGCCTTTTAATCCCAAAGCGGGGTAGGCAGAGGCACTCTTGCTAAAGCAAATGCCCACGGTTCACCAAGCGTATTTAACCCAACGTCCAATAGTTTTTTAATAGAAATTAAAACGGAAACTGCGCGAGTGAAATCGCGGGGCGTTCACTAAGGTAATATGTAATGTAGGTACCTGTGATCCATTCTCTAAGAACTATAATAGTATCAAATCCGCACCCACAAAGCCGACGCCACTGATTTCCTCTCTAAACTACCGCGTTTGACCAGCCCTCCTCATTTCTGAACAAGATCTCTATATGCCTATAAAACTACCCTTACAAAACAACCTTCACACTAATATAAACCTTAACACAAGCTGTGCAAGATCGAAATTGGTTTTGAATTTATGCCAAAATCTTTAGACAACAATAACCGTTGAGTTTTGAGTCTTAAAATCATGACGTTAAGGATCATAATGTATTTGATGGCTACGAGTGTTGTATTCGCCAATTATTTGGCGGGTAGATCGACAAACTGCCTTCTTATGTTGCCCATACATGTAATGGTGTAATTACTAACCCCCGAGTGGTAACAATGATGTTTTGAGGGTAGAACGAGATTTATAATTTGCTTAATACTACGTGTAAAAGGACCCTCAGCAATGGTCTTAGAAACGTTACAATATTGGTACAGATTTCTTAAGAGAGGTAGGTTTTAGTAGTTTAATCATTTTTTTAAAGAAACACTGACATTATATTAATAGTTTAAACCGGGTGTCGGTGGGGAAAATTACGAAGGTAACCTGAATGCTTGTCTCTGGTTAATTTCGTGCCCTAACAACCGGTTTAAACTATTACCCCCTTACCAATAAACGCCTTTTTACTTACACAACGCTTATTACAGGTCTACTTGAACTGGTTATTCCGTATTTGGCATACAACTGACAAGTTAAGTTGAGCTTTGTGTATCTTCTAAATAGCAATTCCGCCATTATTGGTAAGGCCCTTAATATTTTAGTAGTTTGTTTTTGTTTTGCAACAGCTGATTGATGAACGTATTTATTAGAAAAACCGTTTTGTTTTTTGTATTTTTAATAACAGACCATAGTGATGGGTTGGATGGGGGAAACTGTTTTGAATACGCAAACATCTTGCATTCCGGAAAAAACCTCCCAACTACACATTCAAGTACCTTCCTAGAGGGGCAGGCTGAGCCCCGAACCAACATTTGTCACTATCCAGGTAAATCTTTAACAATGACTAGCAAACACGGCGAACTCCGTTTCGCCACCAGATGGCTTCGTTTCGTTTTCCCGCTTTTCTGTTGAAATTTTTCTTTAATTTTCTTTGCTATAAACCTTACGGAGCCTGAGACCTTTCCAACGAATGCAAAACCGTGGAAATCGGTTCGTGCGTTCTGGAGTTATAGCGTCAGGGAGGAAAACCCGACTTATTTTTATATAGTAGATAATTGTAGTGTATTAGCCTTACATTGATGTTGGTCTAAGTTATGAGTTCTAGAGTCATTGAGTGGACAAGTAAGGGCTGATGATGATGATGATGATGAAGTGATGAGTTCTGTCGTCTCGTGCTACCTACTACGCGGCATGCGGGAGTGTGACAGACGGCTGTCAACCGCCGCACGGTGAAGACGTAGTTGGTGAGCTAGCGAGCCGATATTGGATTATTCAGGTATTTCTTATATTAATTAAGTGCTATTTATTAAAAAAAAAAAAATTTGCAATTTAATTCCTAAACAAAATACATTAAATAGGTACTAAAAACATCACAATCCAATACAAAATAAATACATCCAAACTAATAATGTACCAAACTGTAATGTAATGTAATGTACTGTATCCTTTTCGAAAGTGCCCAACACACTAGCAGCATTACCCCTCTGGATGGCTATGGAGATTCTTTGAATCAGATACAAAACCGAGCGCGAGCCCGACCCAAAGTCCCTCAAGCGACGGCCTATGCACCGCACAAAATCCCACGCCTCGGCACACCATGCTCCGCTCACCTCCACCGCAAATGTGGTATCTTAACTGGAAAGGATACTACAATAATTACTTGCCGTTCTACACACACAATAATCACAGTCCTAGTTAAAGGGGGTGCTGGTGCAATCACGGTATGTTCTGATCTAACATAGCAGGTATGGCACTCAGCTCCATCATCTGCCATACCTTTAAGTACGACCAATTTATCTTGGTCTGTGATTTGATGTTATATCTATAGGTTAGATATATATTGGTATTAATTTAATTATTAAAGAACATTAACATTACAATTCGCGCTTATTGCTACTTTTATGAAGAAAAAATAAATAAAACAAAATAAATACTTACACTTCACGCCCTTTAATCCCAAAGCGGGGTAGGCAGAGGCACTTTGCTAAAGCAAATGCCCACGGTTCACCAAGCGTATTTAACCCAACGTGACAGGGGGTGAGCTCATCGCCGTTATAGGGTTCACACACCTTGTGGTGTGCGTATTTCATCACGATGTTGTCCTTCACCGTACGAGCGTTGCGTTGCGTACATAGGCTCTGAAAAAGAGTCCCATTGGTACACGTCCAGTAGCCGGACTCGAACCCGGGACCTCCCGGTTACAAGTCCGACCAACTGGACCAAAGACGCT
>SJJU01011160.1:0-19655 GCA_012932125.1 Conopomorpha cramerella
TGGTCCAGTTGGTCGGATACTTGACTTGTAACCGGGAGGCCCGGGTTCGAGTCCGGCTACTGGTCGTGTACCAATGGAACTCTTTTTCAGAGCCTATGTACGCATCACAACGCTCGTACGGTGAAGGACAACATCGTGATGAAACCCGCACACGGCATGTGTACCCTACCCTATAAAGGCGATCGGCTCACCCCCTGTCACGTTGGGTTAAATACGCTTGGTGAACCGTGGGCATTTACAATAACAATATGTTTATTAACCAATTTCTTATAAATAAGCATTTACACTTGAAATTTATACCTTTTTCAGGCTTGGTGAAAATGTGAGTCACGCTTAGTTTCGGGTTTGCGATGGGTTCACGCTAGGCTATGCCTGTATCGTGAAACCCTGTTTTTACTCTATTAGTCCCATTAGCGCTTTTTACATAATTACATATGCCATATTAACAAACAATTAATAATTTGCTTAGTAAGTGCCTCTTCCTACCCCGCTTTGGGATGAAAAGGCGTGAAAATTATTATTATACCTCTATTTTTATTTATTGTAAAGATAAAAGATCTGACGTGAACCATCACAAATTGTAGTTTTCTCGTGGATCCCGCTGTCGGAATTGAACCAAATTTAAATGGGACCCAACGGGAGGCATCAGCTTTCAAACAAAATGAGAATCTTAAAAGGGTATTGTAGCGCGAAAATTAACCAGAGATAAGCATTCAGTTTACCTTCGTTGTTTGCCCGACGTTTCGACACTTTCAGTAACATGTGTTGTGGTCGCGAGCTGACTGGAGTAAGGCGGCGGCGTTGTTCACAGGTTGGCCAAGAATCCTGAACTAGCCAGTAGGCCTAAAGTCACTGTTTCGACATATAACACGTGCTATAATTCCCGTATTAAACTCTTGATAAGAGGGCAATGCGCGTTTAATAAAAATAATAATCATCCAAATCGGTTCACCCAGTCAAAAGTTTTAAGGTAACAAACATAAACAAAAAATACTGTCGAATTGAGAACCTCCTCCTTTTTGAAGTCGATTCATCATCATCATCATCATCAGCCCATAATTGTCCACTGCTGGACATAGGCCTCTCCAATTGTCGATTAAAAATGAATAAAAATCAAAGGAGAAAAAGGTGAGAAATCGAAAGACTTAATTAACGAAGAGCGAACATAAAATAAACTGTCAACTCAAATTAATTAAAAATGTGTACTTCCAAAAAATAAACATTCAATTAAAAGTAAGGAGAAAGAGAACAAACAATTAGTGACAGTTTTGTAATTGGAATGAAGTAGGTACGTATTTTGGATACGACTCCAAACGCTTCCTAGTGTTCTATGTTTCAGTCATTGATTTACAATTTTCTTGAGTTATTTTGTATTATTTTATAATGAACTAGCAAAGGTCCTGCTTTGCACGAGTTATCGGTGTTTATCTACTTTATTATGCATGTATTATAGGTACTTTGATAAACCTTCCTTAAGAATCACTCTATCATAAAGAAAACCGAATCATTTTAATACAAAGTTTTATATATATATAGGAACCAACAGCGGAAGGCGACTTTTTTATACTAAATTCAAATTCAAATAAATTCAAATTCAAATAATTTTATTGCCTTCATGTGTGTACAATAGGTGGTAGTTTTATGGTGTAGTCTCAACATGATTATAACATACTACCTAGTGATTGACAGTTAGGTACGAACAATTACCATTCAATAAGCGAGCCTTTTTGACATGACGCCAGCTTCTAAAAAGACAAAACAGGATTTCACAAAGTACATGAAAAACAGTTGAGTAACAAACATAATTCCCAGAAATCTTATAGTTTTTGACATTTGCGAGTAGCATTAAGGATTAATTCATTTATTAAATGGCTTATTAAAAAAGAGAAGGTTCATAATGAGGTATTTTTCATCATTCGCGTGAATTATTTTCTATGTTTGTTACCTCATAATTTTCGACTGGGTGAACCGATTTTTCTGATTCATATTTATTTTCGAAAATTTCGATAATGGCGTCTATGAGAAAACAACAAAAGTCTTAATATTTTGCCAGTTGAAGTCGACTCTTAGAAAATGTGGGTATTTCGCCCAAAACGAATCCAATTTCGAGCCGCCCCACTTGAGATCTCAGATAACTGTTACATGTTGTGAATTTTAAAGCCATGCTTACCTTAATCAACATTA
The DNA here is from genome assembly GCA_012932125.1 of Conopomorpha cramerella. Classification (NCBI taxonomy): domain Eukaryota; kingdom Metazoa; phylum Arthropoda; class Insecta; order Lepidoptera; family Gracillariidae; genus Conopomorpha; species Conopomorpha cramerella. The sequence goes on from SJJU01011160.1 coordinate 2,185, forward strand.
TCAAGCTATGTCGCCGTAACGGAGATTCAGAAAGGAAATCTCGGAAGCTTTGGTTTTTGGCTGATAACAACTTTGGGTTACATAAGGCATGGTGACATAGTTTCCTACCAAAAAGTTGATTCGAGACTTCGTACCATGAAGTTTTGTAGTAATATAGTTTACGCTGTGTGACAGGGAGAGTGTTATACCAGTCTAGCGCTATCCCTGTCACACAGCGATGACAATCTTAATATATAAAAATCCAGTGTCATGATGTTTGTTCCTGAATGAACTCTTCACCAAGGCTACCGATATTCACAAAAGTTGGCATTTATATGTAATTTCGTCCAATTTGAGAGATAGGATAGTTTCTATTCTAGAGGCCTATGTCCAGCAGTGGACAGGTACGGGCTGATGATGATGATGTTCTATTTCGTGACATCCACCGCTGGGCACAGGCCACCCTGGATGTTATACTAATTTTATATTCATATTAATAGTTAAGACAGGAGAACGTCTGTCGAGTTCACTAGTATTACTATAAGACCTTATGGTGCGGGGCCCAGGACCTTGGCAAAATGTAGAGAATTCGTAATGTAAAAGAGTGCGCAAAGGAAGTTTGTATCTTTCTGTCCTTTTAGGAGACAGGCGTGGAATGCTTTTCTCTTTTATTGGACGAATTCTGACACCAAATTAGAAAATACTAGCTGTTTCGCCCGGCGTTACTCAGTTATAATTTAGCTTTCAAACGGTAAAATATATTTTTTTAAATGTTGTAAACATACAAAAATACAAATTATGTTTATATACTCAGCGTAAAAGGGTTCGTCAATATGAACAACCTTTACTATGGCGACAATGAGGGGAAATGAACACAATATTTTTCATCTGCCGAACAACGTTTCGAAGCCCACTGCTCGGGGTCCTTTTACACCCAATACAGAGGGAGATGAGGTGACCAGTAATTTCAACATATTTTATCTAAATATCTTGCAATCGAGGTGAACTAGGTGATTAAAAGAAGCTTTTTTTAGTCAGTAAAATAGCGATATATACAGTTTTGGCAGTTTTGTTCACGAGTGTATAAGTGTAGACTTACTAAACACTCATCCGTGAATTCGGAGTGGAATGGAAATATACAATGACATCTCGATTTTATATGACAGTGACAGCTATCTAGCTCTATCCAGTATCTCTATATAATTTGTGGCTCTATCCCTGCTACACACATTAAACAATGTACTTATCGTACAATCTGTTGTCTTTGACACGTTAACTGTCCTCAAATTCAATACCTACCAAATCATTACGTTAAAAATATTACAGTAACAATGCCCTTTTGTGACCGACGAAAAAACGAAGGAGGTACTCAATTCGACGCGTATGTATATATTTTTTATGTAACATCATCACCAGCCCATGCTGGACATAGGGCTCTCTAATTGCATGACACTGTAATATGTTTTCAGCTTCTCGCATCCAGCTTTTTTGTGCATATATGGTCACGCATAACTTTTTGAAAAGTAGTTCGATTTTCATCACTCTTTTTGTAATGGAAAGGGATACCGCGAAGTTTTGATTGATTTTTTTTGATTGTTCACTCACTGATTGTAATGTAAGACAACGCATAACTTCGTCGTTTATAAACAGATTTTGATATAACAAAAGATGTTATTAGAAAGATGATGTTTCATAGATGGTCCCGTTACGATGTGGGGCACTCAACAGTGAGCATGTTAAAGACACTATGACGTCCAAGTCACTCGACTTTTGGGCCCTACAATAAAATAACATGCTTTTATTTTGCTATCAAGTAGATCATCTTCTAATAATATCCCTCCCATTCCAATTGTTGCTGAAAACTTTTGCTAATCTCTTTCTGGCCAAAGAAGTCCTGGGAATTAATTTCCTTGGAATCCTAATGTTATTTTTAGCTATTGCACAGTCAAAAATGTATTTATAGTATCATTTCTCCCACTCTTAGCCCGCGTGATTGAAAGAGATAACCTCTATGTAGAAATCAATTTAACTGAAGTTTAGAAACAGAGAACTCGATACAATTCTCAAAACAAAAGATAAACATTGCTTCCGAAATTTGAATCCTCCGAATGGAATGCCTAATAGGGAACTCAAAAGTAATTAATCACGAAATTATACAGCGCCGCTTTTTCGGTCGACCTTCCTTCCTTCTACTGGAATTGTCATTGGTACCGTTCGCAAAATAATTCAAAATTAATAACTTCGTAAATCAATACACAATAGAAAACAAAGCCGCCTCCCACTGTCTGTCCCTACGTATGATTACATCTGTAAAACTACGCAACGGATTTTAATGCGGTTTTCTGTGGTAGGTAGAGCGATTCTAAAGGAAGGTTCACATGCACCTAATAGCAAAGAAACATTGTAAATAATAATGTATATTGTCAAAACAACGTCCACAACCGGGTTAAAAAAAATTAAAACTTTTTTTTTATCACTATGAACAAGCGTTTGACCACCATCCTGCCTTATGTTAAGCAGCGTCATCAGCCATCACCATCATCAGCCACATGACGTCCACTGCTGGACGAAGGCCTCTCTCAATAAATTCCATGATCATTTGGGGTGAAATGCCAATAATCGCCACATTTGGCAGGCGGGTTGGCGACCGCAGTGGTGTTGTGGTTTAACTAACAGAGAGCGCTGCTGCGCATACTCTGGAGAGTTCCTTCGGTCGCCTCTTACGACCCCCAGGACGGGAAAGGTTGCCTCAGCCTACCCCGCTTTGGGATTCAAAGGCGTGAAGTGTATGTATTTATGTTATTTTAACTTCATCGTTTAATAATCGACATTTTTTGTTAAAATATGTCCATGTTAAGAAAAGGTTGATGATGGAAAACTCAATAAATCGAAGGGAACTTTAAAAAATCTAATAGGTATGTGCTTATAATGGTTGAAGTTGGTTCTTTTTTGTTCAGAATTATCATAATTTCAATGGGCCCAGAGGTACAACTGATTTGACAAATTAAGAAACACAATATTTTCACATCATCATTAAACGCAAAATAAAAATACCAACAATCTTAGACGCTGCTCTCGTGCTTACGTTGCAAACTGTATAGACCTCAATAGGCGTCTAGTCGACGTAAGAAGCAATCTATCGGGACAATTGAACCTCCCCTTTGTTCAGGACCCACGTCAAGGACCTAAAGACATGTGACTATTTTACTGTAGCCCTAGCATGGTAAAAAAAATACACTTCACGCCTTTTAATCCCAAAACGAGGCCTTTAGGCTGAGGCGTTTGTTCAGCAAATGTCCACGGTTTACTAAGCGTATGTAAACCAACCCTGCGCTCCAAATCCCGAATTGCGGATGTTGGAGTAGAAACCGCCAAATTGAAGTGGAACTGGGCCGGTCACGTCAGTCGAATGGACCCCAACCGGTGGGCGAAAATCGTCACCGATTGGGTTCCCGCCGAAGGACACAGGAAGCGAAGCCGACCCAGGAGGAGATGGCGAGACGACCTGGACCGTCACCTGCCGCGGTGGCGCGAGGTGGCCCAGTACAGACACGAATGGAGAGTATGGGGGGAGGCCTTTGCCCAGCAGTGGGACACAATAGTGGCTAAATATAAAAAAAAATTAAACCAACGTGACAGGGGGTGAGTCCGTCGCGATATTGTCCTTCACGGTACGAGCGTTGCGTTGCGTACTCTGAAAAAGAGTCGCATTGGTAGGTACACGTCGAGTAGCTGGACTCGAACCCGCGATCTCCCAATTACAAGTCAAGTATCCGACCAACTGGACCACAGACGCTCTTGTTTGCCACAAACATTTTGTACTCATCTCACTCCTGAGTAAGGGATCCTTTTTCCCCTTATGAAACATCATCAACCTGTTGTTTCACGTAGAGTCCATTTTGCCATATACTAGGGTGCCCACTCGGTAACAATATTGGCTGTCTCCAGTAAAGTTTCCATGTCATACGAGCAACATGTCCGTCAAAGTCTCATTTCAGATGTGCCGCTTTTTGAGCTACGTACGGAATTTTTAATTTCGAACACAGAAAAAGGAGCTATAGTGACCGAGTCAATAAATTCGAGTTCGAGTTATACTGCAGGTTGTGCATACACTTCACGCCTTTAATCCCAAAGAGGGGTAGGCAGAGGCACTTGCTAAAGCAAGTACCCACGGTTCACCAAGCGTATTTAAACCCAACGTGACAGGGGTTGAGCCCATCGCCGTTATAGGGTTCACACACCTTGTGGTGTGCGGGTTTCATCACGATGTTTGTCCTTCACCGTACGAGCGTTGCGTTGCGTACATAGGCTCTGAAAAAGAGTCCCATTGGTACACGTCCAGTAGCCGGAATCGAACCCGGGACCTCCCGGTTACAAGTCAAGTGGCCGACCAACTGGACCACAGACGCTCCTCGTTGTGCATACGTTTTTTAACATTGTTTGTGTACGCTCGCACGACGCTCTCAAAGTGAAGAAAAATATCGTTGGAGTAACATTGATATTTTCCACAAGCGAAGCGGTGTTTTTGTTTTACTCGTTTGTATAAATATTGTATCTATGATGAATACACAGCGGACGTGTCGGTGGACTTCCTTTTGTGATTGTCATCTCATGCTTGGCCTTCTAGTCCATACTAAAATTAAACTAGTCTGTACAGTTCGCAGTGTGAGCTGAGCTGGCGTCGTGTGTGCGCTCTTACGTAGTGTAGCTCAGTTTACTGTGACGTGCGGTTTAGTTAGGTCGCCCAATACAGTCGTGTACAAGCTGAGCTGTACAGTTCGCAGTGTGAGCTGAGCTGGCGTCGCGTGTGCGCTCTTACGTAGTGTAGCTCAGTTTACTGTGACGTGCGGTTTAGTTAGGTCGCCCAAATAGAGTCGTGTACAAGCTGAGCTGCACAGTTCGCAATGTGAACTGAGCTGGTGTCGGGTGTGCACTCTTACGTAGTGTGGCTCAGTTTACTGTGACGACATGCGGCTTAGCTAGGTCGTCTCAGTACAGATCTGTACAAGCTGAGCTGTACAGTTCGCAGTGTGAGCTGAGCTGGCGTCGTGTGTGCGCTCTTACGTAGTGTAGCTCAGTTTACTGTGACGACGTGCGGCTGAGCTAAGTCGCCCCAGTACTGTCGTGTACAAGCTGAGCTGAACAGTCCGCAGTCGCCTGTTTTTAGAACCATATCACTTTCACACGCTTCTAGATCAGCTTAATTCAGTTTTCCCTTCACCAATTTCCGTGTAAAATCTAGTATTAGCTGTTCTTATCGGGGGATGATTTGTGCGAATAAGCGGATCTCTGTAAATTCTCTTCGTCTGTCTCTTTTGAATACCAATAGCGGATCCCTTTTTTTTTCGCGTCCTTTAGGATTTCATTTCCTAAGGAAAGTGGGGAGATCCTCTCCCGCTATCGAGTGCGGTCAACTTGATTTTTTTTCACGCAATTTGATTGCCTATTTGGGAGGATTATATCGGTAGGCCTTGTACGGCTGAATTATTTGTATTCGTTTTGTTTCCAGGGTCGACTGCTTTTAATATGATCTGTTGATAGTTTAAGATTTAACTAAGGTTAGGTAATGTTAAATACTTTAAAATTGTATGCAGCCGTATTGCACAGTTAAAGAAAAAATAGACGTAGTTGTTTACACTAGGTACTGCTAAAAAGATAAAGGTTAAGAAGTAGTTTTGTTCATTCATACAGTTTTTACCGTACCGTGTGGTGACGCCGAATATAATACACGTGTCACCACCGCAGCCCAACTTTTTCCGTCTTAGGAGTCGTAATAGGCGACCGAGGGAACTCTCCAGAGGACGGGCAGCAGCACGTTCTGTGAGTTAAACCACGCCACCACTGCGATCGCCAACCCGCCTGCCAAGCGTGGCGATTTTTGACATTTCTCTCCAATTATCATAGAAATCATTGGGAGTGGCCCTCGCCCTGCAGCTGTGGACGTTATGTGGTTGATGATGAAAGTTCTTACTAATTGCAATATGTGCCTAAAGATACGTCTATTCTACAACATCAGTGTTAATTTAGTGTGTTCCCCATGGCACTACTCAATGGCATAACTAGCTATACAATATTGGTTAATGCTTATTATAGTCTACTATATAAAAATAAGTCGAGATTTCCTCCCTGACGCTATAACTCCAGAACGCACGAACCGATTTCCACGGTTTTGTATTCGTTGGAAAGGTCTCGGGCTCCGTGAGGTTTGTAGCAAAGAAAATTCAGGAAAAATTTCAACAGAAGTGCGGGAAAACGAAACGAAGCCCCTCTGGTGGTGAAACGAAGTTCGCCGTGTTTGCTAGTTTCCAATAAAAAGTATGTTTTTTAAATTTTGCAATTTTGTTCGAAAGAAGATATTTCAAAGTTCCCATGACAAGGAATCATGATGGCATACTAGACAAATCGAGGTGAACTTTAAAATTCGTAGCGACTGGTAGGCATTGGTGGGAGTCGGTTCTGTTCTCTTCGAAATTTTATCTCCGTCTTCCTTGTAAAATATTATTATTGCCTACATACTTATTATTCATACAACCACAATGCGGTATCTTTACGATAACGCATCGCCGTACAATTTCCTTACTTCACGTTTAATCGAACCTAAACGCAACTTCGGTATTCTTTTCCTCATCGTTCTTATATATTGGTTTTATTCCGCAACAATCTGGATAAAAACGGAAATTACTCGATAAGCCGCAGGATTTCGGTCTTTTTATTTTTGTAGTAATCGGTAATATGGAGCTATGTAAGGGCGCACACGCCAAGCCAGTTCAGCTCATACTGCGTACTGTGTATCTCAGCTTGTACACGACTGTACTGGGGCGACCTAGCTAAGCCGCGCGTCTTCACAGTAAACTGAGCTACACTACGTAAGAACGCACACGCGACGTCAGCTCAGCTCACACTGCGATCTGTACAGCTATGCTTGTACACGACTGTACTGGGGCGACCTAGCTAAGCCGCGCGTCGTCACAGTAAACTGAGCTACACTACGTAAGAGCGCACACGCGCCGCTAGCTCAGCTCACACTGCGAACTGTACAGCTAAGCTTGTACACGACTGTACTGGGGCGACCTAGCTAAGCCGCACGTCTTCACAGTAAACTGAGCTACACTATGTAAGAGCGCACACGCGACGCTAGCTCAGCTCACACAGCGAACTGTACAGCTCAGCTTGTACACGACTGTACTGGGGCGAACTAGCTAAGCCGCGCGTCGTAACTGTAAACTGACCTACACTTCGTAAAAACATGCATGGGACGTCAGCTCAGCCTGCACTGGACTTAGACATAGAGCAATTTAAAGTATTTGTTTAGAAGTAGCAAATATGGTCACTGTCTTTTGAATACAGATAATAAATATACTAGGTGACGGAGAAACTCCAGTCTTACGTTAGAACGCAATAAAGAATTGAGAATTGAGAACCGTTAGGATGCTGAATTTCTGAAGATTTAATCCCAAAGCGGGGTAGGCAGGGGCACTTGCTAAGCAAATGCCCACGGTTCACCTTTGACGTGTTTGTTATTTGACATTTTCATATTTTGTTATAAAACAATAAAATGTCAAAGAAGTGCATATTAAATTCAAATTTCATTTATTTTAGGCAGCATGAGTACTATACATATTACTAGGAAGGTACATAATACAATTTCAAAAATTCATTAGCGACAAGTGTGGATGAAAAATTTAAATGAATTTTAGATTCAGTATTAAATTATTGATTTAGCTCAATCAGTCCAATCCTTGACTGTACTCAAAACGCCAATGCGTTGTAACTGTGGATTATATATTTCACGAATCTGCCGACCGGCACTTTCCAGTCCACTGCATAATTGTGCGCCGATGGGACGCTTGATTTTATACAATTTGCTCTATAAATGTAGGTACCATATACTGAGTTTTCTTTGCGTCAAGGGCATACTTTATGCTTTTCAGGGAGAAACCCACCACCATCCAAGCCCTACCTGCCTCTCGGCGTACGAGCCATTCTCTGGAGACGTGCGCGTCTACTTGCGCCTGCCTATTTTTAACCGACTTCAAAAAAAGAGGAGGTTCTCAATTCGTCTGTATTGTTTATGTTTGTTACCTCAAAACTTTCGCCTGGGTAAACCGATTTGGATGTTTTTCTTTTTATTTGAAAGCTGGTGCTTCCCGTTTGGTCCCATATAAATTTGGTTCAGTTCCGATAATGGCATCCATGAGAAAACCACATATGTAAAATTTTACTGGTTGAAGTGGGTTCTTTTTTCTTTAAGTTATCAACGCACACGTTTTCTTGACTCCATACAAGTTATGAAATGGACACCCATCTATGTTTCTAGAACCGTTGTTGCGCTCATCAAAATTATCATCTTTTGATATGCTGAGAATTCTGGGATACAATAATGAAAAACCAAACTTCCATTCCCATACAAAATGTCGCCTACCTAGGCAAAAATTCTTCTATTCTGTATAGAGATGAAATATATCTTCTTGAATTTGTTTGTTCTAGATTATAAAAGTGAGTGTAGAGTATGTGTAGTATTAAGTAAAAAAGAAACGACTTCAAAATATAAAATTTGACACATTTGTGGTTTACTTCGAACCAAATATAAATGGGACCAAACTGGAAGCACCAGCTTTAAAATAAATAAAAAATCATCCAAATAGGTTCACCCAGACAAACGTTTCTAGGTAAGAACAATAAAAATACCGACGAATTAAGAAACTCCTTTTTTTAAGTTGGTAATTTTTTTTAAGTAAAAATAAAACATTCACTTCACACCTTTTAATCCCAAAGCGGGGTATGCAGAGGCAAATGCCCACGGTTCACCAAGCGTATTTAACCCAACGTGACAGAGGATAAGCCCATCACCGTTATAGGGTTCACACACCTTGTAGTGTGCGGGTTTCATCACGATATTGCCCTTCAACGTACAAGCGTTGCGTTGCGTACATAGGCTCTGAAAAAGAGACCCAGTGGTACACGTCCAGTAGTCGGACTCGAACCCGCGACCTCCCGGTTACAAGTCAAGTATCCGACCAACTGGACCACAGACGCTACTTGGACCACAGAGGCTATCACAGGCTGTTTTCTTATCATCATGTAAGTAATCATCAGAATGTTAAATCTGGTTAACATAAAATGCATATTCTGAAATAAATATATGAACCCTTTTTTTTTTAATCACTATGAACAAGCATTCCATGTAACATAGTAGTTTCACTTTTCTTGGAAACATTCGAGCTCTCACATACATATACTTCACGCCTTTTAAACCGATGGTTTTTTGTTTGTTTGTTTGAATCGAATATGCTTCGAAACTACTGGTCAGATTTGAAAAATTCTTTCACCCATGGAAAGCTACATTATTCTTGAATAACATAGACTATACTTTATCCCCAAATTCCCATGGGAACGAAAAAACGCGAGTAACACCGCACAGTACAGCTCTTAATATATACAATTGAATTGAATATGTCCCATAGTAAAATATTTCTATATTTTTAGGAATATTTTAACAATGTTCTGCTTTGCAAATTATTGCGGAAATTTACTTGCTTTTAATGATTGTTATTGTGCAAGGAAACTAAGCATTTTAATTGGCGATTAGCTATCAATTTACCGTGAATACCTACCATCTGATATGATTGCCTACCTATTAATATGACATTTTTGAGGGAAGGGAAAGCAGTTTTTGCAAATGGAGATAGAGAGAGAATGATTTGAGGAGAACCCCAAATTCAACTAGACTTGCAATAACAAGACAAGACAAGACAATACATTTGTTTCTCTGCCAAGCACAAATAACACACACATAAAACAGAAAAGCAATATAAAAATACACAAACACAGATGAATAAGCACAGTGTGGCTGTGCTTGTCAGCGAATAGGAGACTCCGGCTCAGCATCAAGCCACCGTTACCCGTGACGCTGGTCTTCCGCCGGCACTCAGTAATAAGAAACTGATGTTTAGAATAAAAGGAGAAATCAATATGAAAAACATGCAAGAGTGAAAGAGCAAGAGCATTCAGCGTTTGCCCGACGTTTCGACACAGTTACATGTGACGGAGTCACGAACAGTAACTGACAACGAAGGTAAACTGAATGCTTACCTTTTTTTTTATTTTTTTAATCACTATGAACAAGCGTTTGACCACCATCCTGCCTGATGTTAAGCAGCGATGTGGTCTGCGATGGAGCACACTTGTTCAGTAGGTACCTATTCACCCGCGACTTGAAGACCTTCAAACTATACCTTTGGTTAATTTTCGCGCCATAATACCTGGTTTAAAACAATTTTTAAACTTTTAAAAACAATAAGTTCAGCATTACAGTCGTGCAAATCCAGGGCGGGCCGCTAGTGTTTAATAATACATACAGTGAAATTATTTTAAAACATTTTGAAGTTTCCAGGAATCTAATATGAATCAAAGTTAATCCGCGAATGCTCCGTTTACAGTTATTAATAACTAATGCAATATTTGATGTACCTTGGCAATGTTATTCTTGTTGTGAAATTCGTGGTAAAACACAGTCTATGTAGTACTGTGTAATTCCGATGTGTATTCTGTATTGTAAAGCTTCATGGAAATCCTTTCTGTTGTTTTTGCGTTAAAGAGTAACAAACACACATTCGTCCGAGCTTTCCCATTTAGGTATATTAACGGGCTTTTTCCCGGCGCCGTCCTCCGCATTTTTGTCCCGTTCCTAAGTGGTTAGCTAAGTCGATACATTTTTTATTAATAAATAAAAATTAAATATTTTACAACAACACACACATTGCCTTCATCCTATCTTAAGTAAAGCACTTGTGTTATGGAAATCAGACAACGAGATATGTATTTTACTTATATATTTTTTTTCATTTAAATATATATACTTATATAAATAAAACAGTCAGACACATCCAACAAGTACTTAAAAGCTCATAACCTAAGCACCAGTCAGCGGTGGGAATCGAACCCACGACCCTACGGAGCAGAGGCAGACATGGTGACCACTACACCAACGGGCCCGTCGTTTTATAAAATCACTCCAACCGTTTAAACGTTATGAAGCAGCAAACATACACAATTACACACTCACAAACTTTGGCCTTTATAATAGTTATGTGGTGTACAATAATTACATAACATACAACAAAGTCGCATCCCGCTGTCTGTCGCTATGTATGATTCATGATCATCAGCCCATACTTCTCCACTGCTGGACATAGGCCCCTCCAATTGCACGCCACTGTGATCTGTTTTCGACTTCTCACATCCAGCTTGTGCCAGTCATCTTGTATATATCATCACTCCACCTTGCCTGAGGGCGTTCTACACTCAGTTTTCTGAGACGCGGCCTCCACTCGAGAACTCGTTTGCCCCAACGGTCATCGGTTCTACGACTAATATGGCCGGCCTTCTGCCACTTCAGTTTGCTAAAACGATGAGCTACGTCGAGGACTTTGGTGGACTATGTATGATTAGATCTTTAAAACTACGCAAATAATTTTAATGCGGTTTCTTTTTTTTATTGAATTTAAGAAAGCTGTAAAGACTATTCTGCTCAACAAATCCTATTACACTTTGTCAGAATACTTGACATGTCATGTTATAAATAAGATCTCTAATTGTTTTTGTATTTGTATGTCATCATGGCAAGGCATGCTGAAACAAATGTATTTTTTTTATAATATCATCTATACCTTCATGTACCCACACGCATGTTTAACAAATCAATTATACTTTGACTTTGACTTTAATAGTCAGAGTGATTTCACGGTACGGTTTAAATGCATAATACTGTATGGAACCACTTAGTGTCAACATTGCACTTGTGTGATAAGTTAATGTAATGGTAAGGAGATAATCTCTTATTCACAATACGTTGATGCGTCCAAAACAGTTCCAGCTCTTGATCGTTGAAATGGCCCTAATGTTATAGAGGTAGTTCTTGTCCTAAGGGACATTAGAACTCCAAAGGTCCTCCCATTCAGAGATTACAAACGTGGGTTTATGTTTATGTAGTTTGTTTGCAACTTGCGTGTAATTTAATGTCGTGTCGTGATATGATAATGTCTATGGGCTCATTTAAGGACACGCGGCGCGTTGCGCGTAGCGTTGGGCGTCCAAACAATATTAACAGTTTTTGACGGTCGATGAATGGGGAATTTTCGGGCCCCTTATTTCTCTTAGTTATGACAGATTACGCTAGTTGTATTACGGGCACAGATGTCTACGGAAGGACTAACTTCATGCAGCCAGTATTGAAGGTAAAAGTGCTTTTTTTCCATTTATATTAATTATTTTTATTTATTTAGTTAACAAACAAACTACTACCTTTACAGGATCAACCTAATGCGGCAGTGTTGATATTAATTTCTAAGTAGGATTAAAAAAAATTAAAAAGATACACTTCACGCCTTTAATCCCAAAGAGGCGTAGGCCAAAGAGGCACTTGCTAAAGCAAATACCCACGGTTCACCAAGCGTATTTTTTTCTTACAACTAAAACTTATGAATAACACAAAACTTTTAAAGTTGCTTTTGTGAATTCAACCAACGAACTTGTAAAAAAGTCCACCTTATCCGTGACCCTATTGAGTGTCCGTTTCGCCCGAGAGAACGGATCCTGCGCCAGGAGGTTGGTGCGCGCGCACGAATCCAGCAGTAGCGGTGGACGCCGTCACCGCCACACGTACCGGTCAGGCACGCACAGGGACACACAACTCAGCACCGACGGGTTACATAACTTACCCCTCATTACCTAAAATATGTACAACGCCATCGCTAGTTCCCTTCTCATCTCCAGTTTATGGAACCAGACCATCCATATTATGTTGCAAAAGTGTCTGAAGTTTAAATAAGTTAGCCAAATAATAAAAAAACGTGCTAAAATATAACTGGAAGAAGTCATCCTGGACACCTACTAGCGACATCATTTATGTATATCATAGCGACTGCCAATGTGGTAGTCGCAGTAACACACAACACGATTACTTATATTATTATTGCAAACATATAGAATATTGTACCTACTGCTTATCATATTAATCTTGCTAAACATAATTATGGGATGTATTTTATTCTGTGCCCTAGTCGGCGTTTGTTTAAATACATTTTGTTAATTTAGCATAAGGTCACCCGCGATACATGCTTGCATAGTGCGGGGGCCACTGTTAATATACACTAACACATAAACTTTAAGTTAATAAATACTTTTTACTTTTTTTACTTTACTTTTTACATCTAGATGAGAAAATTTTGGAGTTTGAAAATTCCTCATTCAACATGTTTGAGCGGCCGACGCGATACGCCTCGCGCCGCGTGTCCCTAAATGAGGCATAACTTTACATGTGCGGATTTCGCACTTTTAAGTTCTGGTGCTACATTTCGAATTGTAAACCGAATCACGGCTTTTATTCCTAAACAAGTTTGTTAAGGAAAAAAAATGTTATTTTTTTAAAGAGGTTAGGCATTTGCTAAAACATTTTAATGAAACGCGCACAGACATTATAACTCAATACCAGTCCACTCGTGACTACGACGCATGCAACTGTGTCGAAACGTCGTGTAAAATAACAAAGGTAAGCTCGAGCTTTGATTATATTCGCGCCTATATACCCGGTGAACAATCTTGAGTTAAACTGTATCTGCCGCCACAGTAAGGGATGTTCCTGTGGACGAACCTAATGAATTTACCAAGACCATTGTTAGGGGTCCATTAGCACGCAGTAGGGGTCCCCAAAAATATTACGCCTAAACAAACACAAGCCCATCGGTAATAGTACATCTCATTCCCGCTACTGGAATAAAATGAGAAATGATTATTTCCAATCCCGGATTAGTCTGTTGTTCCCTTATAAGAGATGACGTAGTCAAAATTCACCTTCATTTTTATATTAAGAAGTGAAAATTGCAGTTCTTTTGAAAAGACGCCTTTTGAGGCCTTCGATTCATTCAACGTGAAGCATTGAGGTAGGAAAGCCAAAGTTAATACGAGAAAAATGTAAATTTTGGAGTTACGGTTCTGAAACTTGAAGTATTTTATACTAATAAGTGGCGCATAAAATTGTTTGGTCATGGGACCCTCATTAGGGCAAAGATTTTCTTTCCGGATTTTTGATGATCCTACGAGAACCAAATAAAATTCCGAGATAAGAATTTGCCTAAATGTTATTCCGGTGTGTAAGGTATCTGTGTGCCAAATATCAACACAATCTGTCCAGCCGTTTTGACGTGATTCGTGGTCAAACAGACAATTTTTTTTCCAAAAATATGAAATTCGCGGCTTCTGTAAAGGCAATTTGATATAATCCATGGGTTCCCTTGCCTTGGGTCTTGTCGTGGCGAGGGGGCTTAGTACCCGGGTAAGGGGCACCCGGCGAAGCTAAGAGGTACCCACTCTGGGCCGATATTTTGCTGCAGACTGGCCGGCCAGAGGAGGACCGCTGTCCCTGGCTCTAAGATAAGCGGTCAGGCTGCAGCGGGCTCGGAGGGAGAGGACATTCAGGTATTCCGACCTCCACTGTCCCTATCCTCCGTGCCCTTGCGGGGCCGCTACCGCTAGACGGCGGCGTGGAGGAGCCGCAAGGGACGAGGAGTGTCAGTATTGCGGTGCGCTGCGCTCCCGGTCCTCTGCGGCCGGAGGAAGGGAGGAAGATGTCGGACCCCACAAGGTCCACGTCCGCGGTTGTAAAAGTTCATATCACTGTAAAAGTTCATTCGGGTCTTTTTAATCGCAGTGCACAACGTTAAATCAAACACTTTGGTGAAACTCGGTAACGTCATTCAGCCCATGACACTAAACAACATTACCCAAAGAACCATAATAATATGTCAAAAACGAAAAATCAAGGCAATCAGCTGATCGGTAAATTTGTATGAATAGGTGACTTTTTTCGTTTTTGACTTAGGGTTCCATGGGGAAAGTTGTTTAGTATCATGGGCTGAGTAATTATTTCCAGAGTTTAACGAACGTTTTTGATTTAACGTTACATACGGTCGAATGGGGAATTTCCTTTGACGTTTTTCTGACAGCAACTTTGTTTGGATAGTATGACAGTAATGACAGTTCTCCGACCGGACAGTTCTCCGACCGAAAATCTGTCAAAAAAACGTCAATGAAAATCCCCCATTGAGAAAGGTTCTTGTTTTTAAGTCGCTAAAAAGAGACAGATATTAAAACGACTTAAGGATTACTTGATTTTTCTTTTCTTTAAGAATATTATATAGGCTCAGCGTACTGGATGTACAGGGGCATCCAGAATAGATAATAGGACAATCAGTGACGTTGGTGTTAATTATTCCCTGAGGATGAACCTTCTGCCTTTGACTGCTCAAAGTAATTAAACTAAGAGCGATATAGTTTGATATAAGAGGAAATGTAAATTATATTGCTCGGCATCGCATTACATTTCGCATAATATAATTCTGGATATCGCTATAGATTTTTTTGTAACATATAAATTAAATACATTTTTTAGTATTAAATTATTATAAACTAAATAGAAAATATGAACTATCAGCTTCCATGCTCACTGCTTGACGTCAGTAAATTGGTTGAAATTCCCATTAATACAACCAGCGCCATCTTTCCTAACAAAGAGAAAAAAAGGGCCCAGAAAATTCTCCATTCACTTGATATAAATTCATGCAAATTGAACATGCACAGTTTAAGTCAAAATCGCTAGGTTTAAATGTTACGTATTTAAAGACTAACGTATATGTTCCTTCGTTGTTTGCTCGACGTTTCGACACAGTTACACGCGCTGTGGTCACGAGCTGTCAACTCGTGGCACATTTTCTTTGGTTCATTTTCGCGCCCGTAAAACCCGTTTTAAACTTTTAAAATAATATTTATTTCGTGACCAGATAGAATGAAACATTTAAGCAACTCGATGGTCCCAATTAAAAAATGTCTGTCTGTCTCAGATTGGCGATATTAATATCTATAAACTTATTACGTATTACATCACGTAAAGATACCAAAGATTATAAGCAGTTATAAATTTGAAGTATGTACCACAAGTAGTTTAGTTTTAAAATCCAAAACTAACTTTTATCTTCTCTGCTAAACATGTCCCGTTTTGTAGATCCGACTTTCTTAATAGGGACCATCGAACTGTTTGTAAAATAAGTTTGGTTTGAATAAATAAAAATTACGCGAATGAAATCGCAGTGCGACTACTTTCATCATAGTTAAGAAATGTTCGAAAGACTTCAGTTTTGTTTTAATGCCCGGGTTATCAAAATTACCATAATTCAATTGTCAAACTCTATATTACGTCCCTACAGTACCACAGAGTTGTGCTACTTGAAGCAATTATAGCAGATCTTGAAGTACAACAATCGGAAGAAATTGAGGAGTAAGACGTTGGGTTGGATATAAAGGTAATAAACAACAGCAAAGCGATCGAGAGCGTCTGTGGTCCAGTTTGCCGGATACTTGACTTGTAACCGGGAAGTCGCGGGTTCGATTCCGGCTACTGGACGTATACCATTGGGACTCTTTTTCAGAGCCTATGTACGCAACGCAACGCTTGTACCGTGAAGGACAACATCGTTATGAAACCCTCACAGCACAAGGTGCGTGAAACCTATAACGGCGATGGGTTCACCTCTTGTCACGTTGAGTTAAATACGCTCGCTGAACCGTGGGCATTTGCTTTAGCAAGTGCCTCTGCCTATCCCGCTTTGGCATTAAAAGGCGTGAAGTGTGTATTCGACAGAGAGGCTGCAGTTCCCCAATGAAGTCTCGCTATTTTCCGTGTGGTAACGGCGAATAGAATACATGTTGACACATGTATCCCAGCCCAAATCTTCCGTCGTGGGGGTCGTAAGAGGCGACCTACGGCACCGTCCGGAGGGCAGGGAACAGAGCTCTCTGTGAGGTAAACTACAACGCTACTGCGATCGCCAACTCGCCTGCCCAAGCGTGGCAACCATTGGGGGAGGTCCTCGGCCAGTAGTTGATACCATGGGGCTGGTGATGATGATGAGTCTTGCTATGGCCGGAATCTATATACGTTCTTTCCGAATGAGCAAATGTAAAATACTCGAATGTTTTTTTTTAAACACCATGAACCATCTTCGGAAGCTTCAAACCAGACTTAACTGGGTCGCTGCTAATATTGTAAACCCATTAAAAGAAAACTGGAAACGTTGCCTTTGACCAGACCCTGACTGTACATATACCCATATTCCTTTGAACTATTAGCAAATAGGTTAAGGTGCGAGTTCTGTAATTAAAGCTCACCACTTAATTGTGTCACTGTACTTGATGAAAATCCGATATCGAGCAAATAACATCCTTCCATCCTCCATGACGGCAACAATTAAATTTTCCAGCCTACAAATTCTGGCTGGCGAGTAAGAGGGACAAAAGACTCCAACCATCTACCCACCTCTTTCATCAAGTAGCTTTTGTTTCACCGGGAACAATGACTCAAGGGGGCAACCGAAATGGGAAATAAGTTAGGTGCCTTCACTATTTTACTGTTATTTATTGTGACGACGGGAGTATTCTAT
>SJJU01011162.1:0-20585 GCA_012932125.1 Conopomorpha cramerella
ACTAACTCGAGAACGGCTGGTCCGATTTCTCAAATTAATTTGTTGTTGTGTTTTAAGTCAGAAGAAAGTTCGTATGAAAAAAAAACAACGTGCGTAAAAATATACTAATTCGAAATCAATAAAATTATTACCTTAACTGAAGCATGTTTGTTAATCCTTGGCCTATAATTGTTAGGATCTCTTCGGAAGGTGATACCCAACAGTTCAAGGAACTTGTTCATGCCGTTGAGCAGCGACTGCGGCGCGTGGGCAGTCGCGTCTGATGAAGGCGTGCCCTCGAACACTATCACACGGTCCGCCAAGTATGTGGCCATGATGAAATCGTGCTCCACTACGAAGCCCGTCCGCTTGGCATGGAGAATAAATCTGCAGAGATATTTTTATATTATTGACTGGAGATATAATGACTTAGTATTGATAGAAACAGACTTAATTATTATGAATTATATTGTTTGCATTATACACAATTTTTTAATACTACATGGTGGGTTTTGTAGAATGATCTGTTGCAACATATAGATTTAACTTTCTATCAAATAGTCTATTCGACTTGTATAATTCAGGGAATTTGCTTAAAACCATAATAATAAACATTTAAGAATTATTAAATGAAATGCTATTACACTGTGATATGTAGTCATATACACAGTACACAATACTAATGTAGAGATGCTCTGTGGACTTCCGAGACCAAGTCAACTTATATTAACTTCAGTGTGGCAAAGACAGCACCACTGGACAGAGATCTGCAGGGCTCTATGTAATGCCTAAGGCATGCTGGGACCTATGTAAGTATTCAACACTAACCTCTTAATGACTTTAGCGGCAACAAGACGCTGTTCGGAATCCAAGTATGCAGAGGGTTCGTCAATCAGGTATACATCGGCAGGTTTGCCCAGACAGAGCACCAGGGCCACTCTCTGCAACTCACCACCAGACAGGTTCTGGATTTCTTGGTCCATAATCTCCTCAATCTTCATTGGCTTCATGACGTCAGTGATGAACTGTAATGATAGAAATATACACTTGCTTATCTTTGGTTAATTTTCATGCTATAATACCCGTTTTTTTACTTTTAATATCATATCGGTGCGCATTTCCTTAAAATATGATACACTGTATGTACATACACCTTTTAATTCCAACGCCACTTAGGCAGATGCACTTGCAAGAAATACAGCTGATAAGGGTGGGCATTTGCTTATGCCCACCCTTATCAGCTGTATTTCTTCCAAAACATATTGTGGTAAAACAGGCGATTTCCTATGGTAAATCAATTTGATGTCTGGAAAAGCTAGTACAAATTCATTTGCAATTTGGATTCTACATCTGTGCTTGTTAAATATCACTTTTCAAGAAGTGACAAGATAAACACAGAAAAAAGGGATGTTTTCTAATTTGTCTAATTTGTTGATTGGTTAAGGCTATATGATTTTTTGATCACAATACAAAATCACATGAGTGTTTAATCAATTTGTAAAAACAATTTTGTCTAATCATAATTTCTTTAGACAGACAAAACTAATACATACCTGTGGATGAACATAAGCATCTCTGATCTTGTCATGAAGCAAGCTTCTGACTAGCCCTTGTGACTTGGGTGATATCTTCTGAGGCTTATAACTAATGTGCAGTTGAGGAAGGTTGCCTGAGCCTAAAACAAGGAGAAATTGTTAACACATCACAGAATATATCTAGATACACTAATGGGGTCAAAACTAATGTGCAGTTGATGAAAGTTGCCCGAGCCTAAAATAAGAAGAAATTGTTAACACATCACGGAATATCCGGATGCACTAATGGGGTCACTAAAATTGGTTTTGGTTTGTGCTTTATCATAAGGTACACTTCTATGTCCTATCTATACTATATTTAATTGAGAGTTTGGCCGCTAAAAGTACGTAAATGCTACGTGACGTGGAATTTAAACAATTTTAAAGGGCATGTAAACACAACTGCAGTAATCTACCTCTTATTGCAGATATAGATTCAACCAATGCTTAGTTATTTTATATTACACATCTCGTATTATTGCCGCATTGTGAGTTACTATACCCCCGTGTTTACGTATTGCTCGATGTATACAAAACTTTAATTGATCAAACAAAGAGAAAAACAAGAAATCAATAGAAAAGTACCTTCATTAACAAGTGATGACTCGGCATGTTTTAAACACTTTTGAAACACAGGATGGAAAAATAAATCGAACAGTTCTCCCCTAGCCATCCTTATTTCTATTGTTATACATTGGTATTTTCACTAAAAGTGCAACAAAAACTTATAACCTCAAATTAATAGGAACAAATAACTACATTGCGAAAGCACCGGTTATTTCGTTAAACTATCATACGATGGTGTAGCAGCTCTGTTTGTTAAGTAACTACAATAATAAACCTAGTTGTAACGAATATTTATACGTGTTAAAATACAAAAACTGCAACACAACTTTCACTAGGTTTTGACAACTATAACAATTCGAATTGACATTTACATTTTTCTATACGTGTATAGTGTTGCCAACCTTAAAAAAAAAGCTTGGAAAAAGTTAGAATCGACTCGATTACGATGCATCGAGTCATAAAATTACCTCCGTCCGGTTCTAAGTTACCGGCCAACATTCTAATGAATGTAGTTTTGCCAGTTCCGTTCTCTCCCAAAAGAACCAAGATTTCCGAATCAGAGAATTCACCCGGTTTCACATGCAACTTGAAGTCACCCATTTTCTTGATCATTTCAGGATATTCGTAATGGTTCATCCTTTTTACCTGTAAAATGGTCCAAGTTTTAATATGAAAATGTCAATGGACGGATACTTTTTCAAAATACGAAAAAAAAAAATAGTGTTACCTCCTCTTCAGTCGCAGATTCGGCTACTTTGAACACTAACGATTCAGTCCTGAATCTCATGTTTTCAGTTGGCACAAATCCATCAAGGAAAATATTGATACCTGGACAAAAATATTAGTGCATTATGTTATGTACTATCATTACATTACAGCAGCTAAGAATGAATAAAGATTTAAATAATGATCACTAACAAGCAGTTGAACATGTACACTGTATATTCAAATGCCGTTATAGCAATAAAAAAATCTATTGTCTATTTACTCTCCGTAAAAGAGTTAATAAAAAATGACGCCAAAAACGAAATTAGTAAAAATAAAATGGGTAAGTTTGATCAGGAGTATATATGTTAAAATTTGAAATAATGAATAACAAAACCCACCTTCTCGTACTGAGAAAGGCATAGTCACAACACCATAAGCACCAGGCACTCCGTAGAGGCAACAGATGAAATCTGAGAGGTAGTCGAGCACTGACAAGTCATGCTCTACCACAATGATGAATCTGAAACAATAACATAAATAAATACACTTCATGCTTCATCCTTTCACAGACACAGTCCGCCTGTCAACATGAAACATATTGAGGGTCAGTGAAAGTGTGAATCTAAAAACGGGTTAAACAGAGGCTCTTGCTAAGGCCCATAAACGTGACCTATGGTTCACCAAAGATATCTAACCCAAAATGGTAGGGGGTGCGATCATTGTCAAATAATATGTGCAAATGTAACCTGGAAGAAATCGCTTTCAGCGATAAGGTCGCCTTCTGTAACCTTACCATTGTCATTGTAGTGTCCATATATGTAATATCTTAGTATACTACGGTGTTCATTCATTAATTCATCTACCTCTGTAAGCACTTATGGTTTAAAAACAATGAGCATAACTTGGAACCCTTTGGTAAACAATCTAGGGTCATACCTAATTATATTCAGGTTAACCTTTTCACCACCAATGACTTGTAAATCAGACACATTAGACATGACGTTTATGCTTATTAGAGCACAATTAAAAATAAAAAAAATATCATCCCGTGGCAGTTAAAAGGTTAAAAATGCAAAAGTGTTGACAAGCTATTATTTTACTAGTTTTATGTATATATGTAATTTTTGTTTTTCTCAGTTTAGAGCCTATGGTCTAGTGTTGGTCACTTTGTTCCCAGTTGTTGCCGAGTTCAGCATGAAGAAAAATGTATGTGGTCTATATGTCTACCTTGACCCATAAAACTGTGCACATTAAACAAACTTACTTGTCAGGATGTATGAGCGAGCGTATAGTCCTGGCAGCATTGAGACGTTGTTTGACATCCAAGTAGGAGGAGGGCTCGTCAAACATGAAGATATCTCCGTTCTGGATACACACCATGGCACAAGCAAAACGCTGCAGCTCCCCACCAGACAGTGCAGAGATCTCACGATTGCGAATGTGTGTGAGATCTGCATTACAAAACAGTTGATTTTAATTACTGTTCTAAATTAAGTATAGCATGTGAAATCAATTTGAGTGTGTGCCTAGACAAATTGACATAAATGACATTTACAAATTCTTGAACTTCAAGTAATGAATTTGCTGAGACATTAGAGATGTAAGGTGGATTTGTTTGGCTATTCTAACCAGGCCAGCACCAAAACATAGTTCAGGATTCACCCGATATTCACAGACTTCACAAAGTGTCTTTCGGTCCTAGAATTTGAGCCCTGAGAGCAGTTAGTCCAGTACACTCCATGATGAGGTTGGGCACTGTACTTGCTTTGATACTTAAAACATAAATCTTGACATATTTTACTATTTTTATTAATCCTTCTATGATTTGACACAAATGGAAATGAACAACACAAACACTGGTCCAACAAAATTGTTAGTCTAAGGAAAAAACAACTGAAGCTTGTGGCAGGCATAACAACTCGCTATTAACTAAAACCATTTTTAATTTAGTATTTACAGACAGCCCACTATGACGAGCATGTATGGAGGCAGAGGAGACACCAGAATTTACCTTACCTTAATGGAATGCCAGGAGACAGAGAGATAGAGGTTGACCCATCAAGGACTCAGATAATCATCAAGGACACAAAAGGTTTGTGGTGGTTCCTGAAGGAATGGCAACCCCATTCCTTAATACTACACTCAAACCCCATGCACAAAATGTGCATTTGACGTCAAGCTCCAGAAATACCCCTGTCTCATCTACATTCTACACCAATGGAAAATCTCCACACAGTTAGAATATTTTCGCCTACAAAACTAATACTTCAATAATTAATTTTTGTTTTTCAAAACTTGACCTGAGTGGTGTGGTGTCATTCTAGGGGTAGTGGAAAGAACAACTTCTTTGACAATTAAACTTACCCAACATTCTACAAATATCAGCCTGATTTTTCCTCTCATCCTTATTGTCAAGAAGCTGTCCAACTGTTCCCTTGACAGCTTTGGGAATCTTGTCCACATATTGTGGCTTTATGAGGGCTTTCAAGTCATCCTCGAGAATTTTAGTAAAGTAGTTCTGGAGCTCAGAACCACGGAAATGTGAGAGGATCTCTTGCCAGTCCGGAGGATCCTGAGGAGGTATGGAATAAAAAAATCACTTATAATTGATTCCTAACCATCTCATAATGTTTATCAACAAGACTTGATCCTGTACTTGAGAATAAAAATACTAAATTCATATTTGTCTATTTTTCATATTTTAAGCAGATAAAATATCTATAGAACTTTTTGAACATCACCACTTTCACACCAAGCTATTTGTTCATGGCAAAAGTTTACACCTAAACTTTGATTACAAAAGTAGGCACATTACTTACCGAGTAGCGCCCCAAATTGGGTTTCTGCTTTCCACCCAATATTTTCAATGCAGTAGACTTTCCAATACCGTTTTGACCTACCAAACCCAAAACTTCTCCAGGTCTAGGAATGGGCAGTCGGTGAAGCTTGAATGAGTTCTTGGAGTAGCGGTGAGTGGTATGCTTCTCCAAGTTGGATGGTATGTTTATGATGGTTATAGCATCAAATGGACATTTCTGAAAACAATACAAGTAAAGTCATCATTTGGCAAAAATATTGTTAAAATTATGTCAGCTATATCACTAGAAACATTTGAAAATAAAGTAGTAGAATGTACATATACTACTAACTTTTATTAGATGTCAAATTATTGATGGTAAAGGTAGTATAATATGTAAGTAAATGAAGAAAGAGGGACAAATCAGCTGATTGAAGTAAGTAAACAATGGTCTTTACCTTCACACAGATACCACAACCAATGCACAGTTCTTCAGAAATGGTTGCGATCTTATCATTAGGTGTTACTTCGATACATAACTTGCCCATTCGCACCACAGGGCAACTTTTCTTGCATTCTTGTCTGCATCTTTTCGGCTTGCAGCGATCAGCGTTCACAATAGCAATACGCGTTAGCTTATCGGTTTCTTCTTGGTTTTTATTCCGAGACATCGCTGGAGAAGAAACAACACATTTATTTGTCTAATTTAAATTCACATTCATTAAAACTTTCCTGTCGTATGTGGCACAGGGAGAGATAACCTAACTTTTACAATGTAACAATAAAAGTATAGAAAGTGGATGGTAGGAAAATTTTACCACTACGTTCGTGATATAGTCAACTGATCGGCTAATTAATTAGGATAGAAAAATACCTGTAAAAGTATTGCGAACCTATGCGGCACTTGGCCTATGTTCGCGTGTCCTTTTACTTCGAACTCGAACGTCAAAAGGAGCCAAAGCAAAGTTGGCAATAAAAAAAGTGGAACACATACACGTTCAGGAATTTAACTCACTGTTATAATAAATAGAAAATTATTTTTTATGGATTAAATATTAATTAAAAGAAACATTTAAATTATCTCTAAAGGTTTTTGTAATTACTTTGAGGTGTTATAACGGACGTAATTTACGTTTTGATAGTATTTATGAAAACCGTTTATCGGACAGATCATTTTGTCGTAATGAATTTTTGAACGTATCCCTAAATATTTTGTTGCTACATTTGAAAAATTATTACAACCGATTACTACGTTACGAATAGGACCGAGTCGATACAATAGTCGAGTCTATTGAATGAAAGTAAACTTGAATGATTTGGTAGGTATACGATGTACTTTTAGTAGCAGAGTGTGTATGTATGTTTATTTTGTGAAGAATAGAACACGTACAGTCCGATCTGTGCTCCGATGAAACACTATCTTGTAATTTACGTAAATCACAAAACTGTACAAATTATCTAAATTATAAAACCCTATTTAAGTGTTTTTTTGAGTGCATTATAGTTAATATTATATCTTGGATCATGTTGGAAATATGTGTAGATAGTTTAGAATCCGCTTTGAATGCTATACACGGTGGGGCCAACGAGTTGGAAGATTGCAGTTCTCTTCCAGAGGGTGGACTTACACCAAGTGTGGGACTTGTAAAGGAAGTTATGAAAGTGGTGAGTTCTTTGAGGTTAGGGATCATTACACTTAATCGTATAGATAGATCTTCGTATCTGTTGAATTGTAGGTACGTAGGTGCCTACCTACTTGATTATGTATACACAATTACAATGGGAAATTTTCATGGCCCCTGTTTCTCTTAATTATGACAGATGGCGCTAATTGTATTAGGGGGACAAATGTCAACGAAATTACTAACTTCAAGGTACCTAGTCCGTATTGAAGGCGACAGTATTATTTTTTGTTGTCTACATGTTACAAAAGTGTCTGAAGTCTAAATAACTCACACAAATAATAAAAAACGCAGTAAAATATAACTGACAGAAGTCCTCCTGGATATCTACTAGCGACATCTAGATAAGAAACTTTTGGAGTTTGAAAATTCCCCATTTAGATTTTATAGCCACCCAGCAGGCCTAGCAAAGCGCATGCAGAAAGACATGACAAGACAAACCAGGCACTGCGATTGGTCGAAACAAGCTTAGCTGCCGCCCTAGCACAGCGCTGCAATACATATAACGCATTTGTTGGAACTAGCCGAGTGTGTGACATAGCAGCCAATCACAGAGCGTATTTGTTCTGTCTTGTCTTTCTTGACGCGCTTTGCTAGGCTTGCAGTAGGTTAGATTGTATAGCAGCAAAGTAGGTATCTACCTCTTTATCTTGGGGAATTACATTAAAGCTATCCCGTCACGGGAGACAACGGTGGCATTATGTAGGACTCGCACACACTGAAACCACATGTTGACCACTCGCACGTTTTTTTCCTACGGCGCCCCACGAACAGCCACTAGATCCATGAGTGGCCCCAGTCGCGTTAGACCCTCCCGGACCAACTCCAGGAAGGAGGCTCTCGGAGGCTTGGTCGACCGATGTCGTATGGCGGTACCAGAGTCACAGCGGTATCACCGCAGCCGCACGGGGGCAATATGTAGAACACTTGAGTCACTGTCCGCGAGCTACAGCTCCCACGGGCAATCAGACACAGGCAAGGCTTCAGTTCTATTGGAAGTTTTGTCCGCAACTGCTGGGTAAAGCCTAGTACCACCTCACTATTGTGAGAGGTGAAGGGGAAGGGGATACTGGTAGGCAGGTACAAGATTTAGACGTTCATATGTGTATGTAGCGGTGTACTTACACCTATGTCATGCACACCTGACTACAACACGATACTTCAGAAAAGACCTGTGCTTGCATCAAGTTTCAAAATAGGTTCAGGCTGTACTGAAACTGTAGTGACTTATGCTGTAATTCCCTCTTCTTTGTCTTATTCTAAACTACTAGGTATTCCTGGTCCAATTTGGAACGGAATGACTTCTGAATCTATTCTTGCAATACAGCGTGCTCATTTTGTTATTCCCATTTGTCTCAGGTAAATAATATAACTACGAAGAGTCCACAGATAATCCACAAAAGTTGTCGAGAGTCGTGTACTTGCCTGCAATTAACGAAGGTGGGTACTACTGTAAATTACTGTACTTTAGCCATGCTTGCATTACTTAACTTTGTGGCGATTATCGTATACAAGCACAAAACTGTCAATTATTTTAAATCACCCACTCCGTTAAGTAACGAGAATAGTTCCAAAAGTATACTAGTAATAGCATGTATAGGTACCGTGGTTTTAGATAACAACCATTTTGGAAAGTAAGAAAAACTAGTTTCATTTGCACCATGATTCGGTGGCGACTTTTACCTTTTAATTCTGAAAACAGAAAATTACTACAAATACCTACCTAATAAATATTGCTTTTTTATCTATAACCAGAAGCACTTAATATAATGACGTACAAACTCTACATTCATCAATGATTCTATTGTTTTAGAAGCCAAAGGTCAACATAATGTTGCGATGTCGTCCCGGATCAGACTTCCAATATTCGCAAATGGAGCTGGACACGATGCTATCAGATTTGGACTACTTCAAGGCCATGAAAGTAGATAGATTCGTCTTCGGCGCAATCACGACAGATCTGACAGTTGATGAATATATTTGCAAGACTGTTGTAACAAAAGCATCGCCTATTCCAGTAACATTTCACAGAGCTTTCGATATTTGTAAAGATCCACATATAGCTTTAGAAACTGTAGTAAAACTTGGTTTTTCCCGGATATTGACAAGTGGGAAGCAATCTTCAGCGGTTCATTCGGAAGCAATAAATCTTATAAAAGATTTATTATTGGCAAGTAATCGTAGGATACAGATTATGCCTGGAGCTGGTCTGACGCATGCCACCGTATCTGTTCTTAAGGGCATCGGCTGCGAGATATTTCATGGATCCTGCAAAGTATCAAGAAAGCTTCCTGTTATTGCATTGGCGATGGGTACGAATGATTCTGAAGAAATTTTTCTAACGGACGAGGAATTGGTGAAGAAATTCAAAATGGAAATTTCCGATTGTCAAAAGACTACCTACTGAAGTACCCTCTCACTAGATGTCTATTCCAGAAATGTAGCGCTCAGTTTTTTGGATCCCAAACTGTAGTCGGGCGGCCATAAATTGTGGACGGTTGGGCATAAAGTGACCCGAAGCGAAACCGTTAGGTACTTACATTTACGTGAAGGGAAAAGATGATCCATTTCAGCTTATTGGAAGGTGTCTTACTTAAATGATGTCAATTTTCTACAGATAACTTTTATTTAATAATATTAGTATCAATTTGTAAATCAAAATGTACATTTACATTATATCTATAGTTTATGGAATAAGTGACTGAAATTGTTTTGCTCCAGTTGAAGGCAGAAAATTTAAGAAATAAGAAGAAAAATATTAGGTTGAATTGAATGACTTTAAACTATTCTACTTTCATCTCGGTCCTCCTGGCTCACATTATAACTACAATGTTAAGTTATAAGCTTTCATTCAACAAGATATTGCTATACTTACTTTTGAAAAAAAAAATGATTTTGACACTGTTACGCAACCTCTAAAATGTTGTTACATAGTTATTACCACACTAGACATAAGGTATGCTGTATAAGCAAATATGAAGGTACATACGTACTTCAATAAATTTCATAGTATAAAACAAAGTCGCCTTCCGCTGTCTGTCCGTATGTTTGCTTAGATCTTTAAATCTACGCAACGCATTTTCATGCGATTTTCCTTAGCAGATGGATTGATTCTTGAGGGATTATAATGTATAACAGCAGGGAAACTCTGCTAATAATGTATATTGACAAAACAACGTTTGCTCTGTCAGCTAGTAATAGTAAACCAAGAAATTGTAAACTTTTGCCGCAGGTTTTTAAGTGAAACACGATAAATATTTTTGATAATTATACTTTATTCTATGAAGGAACAATTATTTACTTAACGACTGTATCGACATTACGAGTAGTCGGGTACATACATTATTATTATTTACAAGGCTGTCTCAATAATCTTTGGACAAATTCAGATGATAGTTACTGCAAGATAAACTTGTGTATGATGCTGGCTCTATACATTGATAGTAATGGCACCCGAATTCTACTTTAGGGTCTAGCACACCAAGGAGACGATTGTGCATACAATGAATTTGGAGCCAAGACAATGTGCGGCGGGTAATTTAATCAAAAACGTTAGCTAATCTCGAGAAAGTGAGTCGGTGAAATGAAAAAACAAAAAAAAAAAATCGCCTCGTCATGCAGACTCACCTATCTGCTGATTGCCTATATGATAATTATATATATATATATATTATATATATATACACTTCTCGCCTTTTAATTCCAAAGCGGGGTAGGCAGAGGCACTTGTTAAAGCAAATTGCCCACAGTTCACCAAGCGTATTTAACCCAACGTGACAGGGGGTGAACGCATCGCCGTTATAGGGTTCACACTCCTTATGGTGTGCGGGTTTCATCACAATGTTGTCCTTCACCGTACGAGCGTTGCATTGCGTACGTAGTCTCTGAAATAGAGTCCCATTGGTACACGTCCATTAGCTGGACTCGAACCTCCCGGTTACAATTCAAGTATCCGACCAACTGGACCACAGACGCTCATATCTGCCTATATGAAGAGGTCCTTTTTTTTCTTTTTGACATAGGGTTCCTTGGGGAATAATTGTTACCATGGGTCGAGAGACTTTCTCGAATTTCGCTAACGTTTAACGAAGTTATTGAACAACAATATATTGTTCTTCCTTTTCCTCCTCTAGTAAAAGTGAGAGAGGGAAACTGGTTCCATAAAACAAATGGGAATTAGGTACTCTGCGTGGGCCCGGAATTACAAGTTTCATTGTGATTTCGGGGCGTTGCATGAGGGTTCCACATTACTATGGGGAATTTTCAAACTCCAAAATTTTCTTATCTAGATGTCGCTAGTAGGTTTCCAGGGGGACTCTGTCAGTTATATTTTAATACGTTTTTTATTATATGGGCGAGTTATTTAGACTTCAGACACTTTTATAACATGTAGACAAACAATAAAAAAAATTACTGTCGCCTTCAATACGGACTGCTTGAAGTTAGTAATTTCGTTGACATTTCGTTGTCCCCCTAATACAGCTAGCGCCATCTGTCATAACTAAGAGAAACATGGACCCTGAAAATTCCCCATTGGATTCAATACCACCAACATGTAGATCAGTCTTGAACTTCGATACAACCATTGGTCATAATATTGGAGCCAATTTTGGTACTAGGGTACAGTGTGTGAGGTTGCCTTTAATTATCTAGGGTTCAGCCATCAAGATCTGATCGACGACATCAGAAAACTCTGTGACGAAAACAACTGAATACCAAATCTGAATAACTTAAAGAAAAAAGGACCGACTTCAACCAGTAAAATTTGACATACCTTTTTGGTTTTTGTTTTTTACCATTTTTACCATTGTCGGAACTAAACCAGCTTCCAAATAAAAAAATCCAAATTTGGGTGAACCGTCACCCAAACGAAAGTTCTGAGAACATAAAAAAATACAGACGAATTGAGAACCTCCTCCTTTTTTGAAGTCGGTTATAAAAACTCGCATGCTGACCTGGGATGTAAGTAAAATATGCTAATGTACATTACAAAACCAGTAGATAACAGATCACAGATCTGTATGAAAATTATTTTTATTTTATACATATAGATAGATGTATGATCATCTAACCTTATTCTATGTGATTGGGTGACGTTACATTACAGACTTTTCACACGTTTTTTCCAGGGATTAGTCTTCGATTAATTTTATTTGTATTTCTCTTGAATTCCACTTGCTCCAGTAGTTTGAGGATGCCGAGTCGAATCCTACTTTTGAAGCATTTTTTATCTCATCGGCTTTCAAGTTTTAAAATAAGTATTTTACCTTTATACATAAGGCAAAGTTTTCTGACCTGACAAAGATCAGGACACACAAGTGGAAAAGGCACGGAAAGCGAAGGCTAGAAACGGTAAAACAATCGTTTCTCATCAAGCAAATTCTTAGTGACGTGATACTTTGGTGAAGTTACAGGCTTAACTTTAGAGTTTTTGACTAAGTGATATGGTGATAAAAAGTCGATTGGTAGATAAGTAGGAGTAAAAAAAAATCAATCTGTCAAAGATAGTTGAAAACGAAAGAAATGCAACTACTTTATTCCATGATCGTTCGTCTTTGGAATCGCCGATCGCTCGTTTGTTGATTTTTTAAAAAGAAAACTCCATTTTCAGTTATAAAAAAACTGAAACCTAACATATTCGGTGTAGATATAACCAGTGATCTTGTGGGAAAAATGTAATTATTGTTCTTAATACTTCGTTACTGTAAAATAAAGAATTGTCATTACAGTCTATTTTTTAATTTGACGGACCAATTTGACAGTTCCCAATCACACAATTTTGTACTTTGCTGCAATCAAGTTCGAGTATATTTAACAAGATGTTCTTTAACTGTTTATATAAAAAAACAGTTTAATTATAATAGGAATAGTCTCACAATATTGTACGCAAATTAATGTTAAAATGTGCCCGTAGAATTAAAAATGGACTTTAGTTACGAATTGTAGGAGAAAAATAAATCTTACGATTATTTACTTCGGAAAATGATATAGTAATATTATTTGACAATCGTGCTGTTTCCTTTTGATGGTAAACATCAGAATGATATACATAAATGTATTCATTAATGTACTATATGAGTACATACACTGTATGAATGACAGTGCATTAAGTAACAAGGCCTAAGTTTAATGTGTAAAATGAAAATATTTGCCAGTGTTTTTTTTCTAGTAATAAAAAACTTAAAAAAAAATAAGCACATTTGCTACAACTATTGTAGGTATGTCTATGCAATATCACATGCTAGTCAGCAAAGAAATAAAACTGTTGATCTATTTCTTAACGTCAGCTAACATAAAATAAAGATATTGACTAAGTTTTTATTTAAAGCATAATATACGCCGATGCGTTAAAACATCTTGCTCTACCTATTTACTACATAAGTTGTTGAATACAATAAGGTATGGGACAATGTTTTGGTCAATTCTAGATTATCTTAACTAATTATCTTATTGATATGCTAAGCTCTACATTCTAGGTTATAATTATGTTAAAAAATAAGGCTTGTGATGTGAAATTCCACACTTAAGGCAGTCTTTGCTTACTATCTAAGTGCAACATACGCCTATCTACTTACATTTACTTATTTAGGTATATACTAGCCGTCGTAACATGTGCGGGCAAGATTAGTATGACAAGACGCTATGTGATTTAACACGTGTCACATGTAGCCAGTGTTACGACAAAATATGGTGGAGTGCTATAATTCTGGATTTTGATAATGACACTTTTAATTACTGTCATTTTAAAATTATGCTAATGATACTCTATTGGACAGTGGTTGTAAATAATTATACGTCTGTAGGTAGTGTCTGTTTTTTTTTATTTTCCTACCCCTTAGAGCCACCGCGCACTTACAATTTTTAATCGAACGATAGTTTGAACTAGTTTGTTTTTTTTTGTCGAGAAGTGCGCGCACTGCTATATAGCTCCATACTGGTTCCCAGAACGATCGAACTGTCGTTCGACTAAAATTTGTAAGTGCGCGGTGGCTCTTAATTGTGAAACAATGGGGAAGTTACCGTGACATTAATTTGACAGTTTGACGTCCCTATGTGTGACAGGGTCACTAATGTCATTGAGTATTGAGATTGTCGCATTGATGACAGGAGTGGGAACGAAAATCCCGACCAATAAAATTCATGAACTTTATTAGTTGATACTTTATTGGAATTTTGTTCCATTGTAAAAAAAATCGCATCAACACATTTATTGTACCGAATTCTGCGTTTGTAGAACAGTAGTGTAGTGGACGCCCCGCGACATCATTCGTGTAGTTTCAGTATTTCGTAAAAACTATAACACTCTCTATACAGCGCCACTTCCCATAGGATCGGAATAAAATGTATCCTATGTCCGTCTCCTAGTTCTATGCTATCTCTCCACCAATTTTCAACCAAATCGGTTAACCCATTCTTGAGTTATAAGTGGAACTAACACGACTTACCTACTACCAAACACTGTAGTAGGGATTTCAAGAACTTTAAAGTCATTAGTGTGACCGTTGTTACCAAAGGGAACGTGACTGAGCATTGTCGATAAACAAACGGAAATGGATTTATCTCCCAAAAACCTTGAGACTAATTCACGTTGCGAAATCGAGCTAGAAATTAATGTTTGACGTAGACGCGTGTTCTCAAACAATACACAAAAAAAGGTCATCTAAATTTACCCTCATTCATCAAAATTAGCCTTCACTAGAGAATAGTGAAGGCTAATTTTGACATGTCCATGCTATAAAACATGCGAAAAATTCTTAGTCGCACATTCAGAGCGTTACTTAAACATTTAATTTTGTTTCTTATTTAAATCTTTTTTATACATATTATAATGCTTCCAAACTAAAAATATTACGACAGCAGCAAAACTTTTTTTAAACAATCACAGAATGTCGGTTAGTCTTTTTGTCGGGGGCATATGGTTCAAGTTTCCCCGGCTCGGTGTTAAGTGCGCTGTAGTCGACGGGAAAGGGGGGCTGCGGCAGGGGGTCCTTCGGCGGCACCAGCACCCACTGCCCGGGCCCGTTGGGGTTCTTGCCCATCAGCCAGTTGGTGAAGCAGTGCACGTATGTCCCGTAGTCTAGGATTAGGAAACCGTTCTGAAAACGCAAAGTGTTTTTTCTAGTTAAACACTATTTGTTATTATTGTGATAATATTATCTTTTTCATGACTTGTTTGGTTCATTATAGGTAAAATGTTTTAATGTCTAACCACCGAATCTTCAATTTCGAACTTCATACTGGAAAAAATCTCAACGTTGCAAACATATTCTGGAGACTCATGTGATCTACATTGTTTTTTTGGAATGTTTAGAATTGAATTGAATCAGCATTGACAAAATTCTTCTTGGCAGGTTTGAGATTTTCCAGAAATTTGCTCTCTTTTGCAGGAACAAATACGTTCTACTTTTTTCAAACTACATACATACATACATACACTTCACGCCTGTCTCCCAGATAGGTATGCATAGACTACAGATCTCCATTTCTCACGGTCTTGACATACCCCTTTCGCTTCATACATCTTTTCATACATTCTGACGAATGTCCTAGAAACGTGTTTAAATCTGGTCAGCTACCTAAGTTTATAAACATAAAATTTCAAAACAATATCACGGTGGGAAGCCGTAACTCAAGCAGACCTACAAAAGGCTACATGACTCGTAACTCGCTTGAAAAGTTTTATTTCCACCAAGTTAAACAATTTCTGAAAGTCGCCCGTGGCAACTCCTGCGATAATTTCCTGGTGGCGCTTTTGTTGAGGCGTCGCCGGCGAAATGCCATTTTACCCAGACTGCGAACCCTTTCGGAGATAAGGCTTCAATACGAATGTTACTAACATTTGCACAGGAAAATAACCCATACGTGTGGGTAACGTCACACATTACTTCTCTCTCTTTTCTTAGAGAAGTGCGAAAGGGACATAGCGGTATTCTCGTGAGAGACCGTCGGAAAACACTTTCCGGAAACGGAAAAGATACCTACGAAAATGTGACCTATCATGAAAATGCCTACATGAATATTTAGGTTCTGCTTCTAAAACCAACTCGGTACTGAGTGTAGCTGTAAACATCTAGAATATTCTAAATAAGTACTTTGACCTTTTCGCTTGGATCAGGTGAACTTTGGAATGATCATGTCGTCTACTTGTTCACTTTATACGTATACATGGTAGGTATTACTTTGATTACCTACGATTTGCTTACTTTGATTTAAGACTAGTAGTATGTCTATATTAGGGAAATAAAATATGACCACCTTCTATAGTGACAAACTGGTCGATCTTTTTTTTCAGCAACTTAAGATCGAACTGCGACCTTCGATTGTTAATCATGAATGGAATCGAAACAAATAGTTAATTTATCAGTAAACTAGTTGATGTTAACCTCATATAATGGTAGTGTAAATAACTCACGCTAGTCATCCTGTCATATGCTGTGTCGATGATCTCGTCCACTCGAGAGGCACTTAGTCCAATTACTGAGCGATAATATGACGCTAGTGCTGGCTTCGTTATAGCTCCTGTGTCTGAAAGAATACAGAAACATACGTAAATACATACACATAGACTTCATGCCTGATTCCTAGAGAGTTAAGATGAAGTTATACACACATCAAAAGTGTCTAGGGATCAAGTACATTTTAGAAGATTGCAATCTAGAACACATTTTACAAAAACTGAATTAATTCATAATTTATTCAAAATGTGGTGATAATGAGACCAATCCAGAAGATTAGATTTGATTTAAATAAATTGGCTTATTTTGGAGCCAAAAATGTTCTTGATCCCTAGATACTTGATGTGTGTACTGGGTGTACATATGCATAGCACATGCACTTTTCGCTTCGTTCGATTATGTTCTATGTGTAGATTTTTTCAAGCATCTTTGACTGGTCTGCCTACTGTTCACGTCACCCTATCAAGATCTCACCGACGTCGACGTCACCCATTATCGTCCGTTGTTCGCAAAACGGTCACCGAGCCAAAAAGGCGAACCATAGAGGAAAGCCGGTTTCAGGACAACTAAGTACTGTTAGATATTTTCGAGCTGCCCGAAGGTCTCTAACTTAGCCTACTGTCTAGTGAGTGGCCGGGACCAAAGACTTATCGTACGGTTCGACCCCGCATAAAGGCGGTCATCCATCCAAAGAGTGTTCGCGCAAACCAAAGCCAGATGAACTATTTTTATAGTTAGTGTAGACCTGTATTCTTATTTGCATACTCTTATAAATAAGCACATACATACAAAGGAAACGGTCTTAGGGGAAATTAGTGGTAATGATATTTTGTACCTACCTTAAGCAAAATAATCACATTGTGGATATATTTCAAAACTGTATTGTTATAATTTTGAATATACCAGTAAATAGCTCTATCTACTTATTAAAAAACGACTGTAGACTAATTTTTAAAATAAAATCCTTTTACTAATCAAGTACGGCAGATGGGAACCTACTTATTTGATAATTTTCATATGTTCGCTTGAAGCAAGTCCTTTGGCTCGGAATATATAAAAGTCTGCCAACTTGAAAATCTTGGACGGGGACCAAAAATAGTGAGAATTTATCATTTACTACAACACGATTTTGGAACTTGAAAATTTCCTTGAATTCTTATATGTCAGGTGTCTAGAATATGATAAAATAATTTACAGTGGATGTAAAATTATTGCGAAACGTTGCATTTTATTGTGTACAATTTGACGGGTTTCTAGATGATTTGAAATAAAATAAAAACGACTCGATATGTGACGCTTTCAACGGTATTTCAACAAATAAGTATTGTGTTCTGCAATTATCTTTCTTGAATGAAATTAGGAGGCTCTAAACCAGAGCAGGCTCTATAAAGTCTAGTAGGGGAAGAATCTAGTCTACAAAATAAATTCCATGTCTTTTATTCTAATGTATAAGATCCTTCATCTTTGTAGTATACCAATACTACAAAGAGGAAGGGTCTGTATATTCAGACATTTGTTACAAATAAACTCAAAAAATATCTATAATTCTTCCACTATTAGAAATACAGTGAAGAAATTTACAGAATCTCGCACTGGCACAAGTACAATTATATATAATCCTCCTGACACAGTGTTACCAAATTCCTCTGAAAGGGTTTGACTGGTTTTCATGATCTGAAACAGTTAATTGTAGAACTTGAATAACAGTGTTTTAGTTAGATTTATTGACAATTAGTGATCTATCAATCACATTGTTCTGGAGCATATTCGACAATCCGTCCTTATTTTTTCTAACTATTCACATAAATAAACTTGTATTGACCAAGTAGTCGCGCACGTCTCCAGAGAATCGCAGGTAGGGATTGGGCGGTGATGCGCTTGTCCCTGAATACAAATAACTTTTAAAGCTAGAGTACTCTACGAGATAACCCTTAAAACAGCGTCAAAGACTAGGTACTCGATTCAATGTAACTAGGTGCATTTCCACGGGCAATATGCAACAGTGAACCGGACGGAATACGAAAGAAGCACCCGAGCCCCACTCTCGGGAATTCACAAACGAATACGGAATCAGCTGCAATTAACCGAAGCTTAACATTTTAAGCTGCCACTATTGTTCCGCCGAATTTATAATAGTTTTGTTCATTTTCCTGAAGAACAATGCGACGACGACTAGTGAGAAATAACAAAAGGATTTCAGATTCCCATCGGCGGCGATTGTAAGAAATTTTTAATTTTAAAAATAACTCACTGAATGCTTTGATAGCGCTGTTTGCTTCGGTGAATCGATTCGAACTTAATGGCTTATTGGAAAAACCATAACATAAATTACCAGTTATGACAATGAATCGTTATCTTGGAGGATATAGGATTAAGTGCGAAAGTTTTAATAATAAACGATGACTTCGCGCTTTGCGTGAAGTATCATACACTTTAGAGTCCGAAGTCCGAAGAATGTCTTTGAGAAGTAAGAATGCCTATTATGTTTGCACCAGTGACAACTAGACACTACCTCGTCAGCCTTTCATTCTGTATACCTATATTATCCGCCAGAGGATTCATGAGAATTTTTACGTCAAAGAAAAAGTCAACACCGGAACCCCAGTGTTTTTTTTAATTCCATTTAATTTTCCCATAAAAATGTTGATCTCATTATATTTTTTCGTAACAGATATGGTTGTGTTTCATTTTCTATCAAAATTTTAAACGGTTGACGCGAAAGAAATCGTAATATGGGGGGAGGGTGGGGATGTTATGAGGCCGAGTAGAAAATGTATAATTACCAATGAACATGATTGAATAGAATTGTGGAATACAGACGAGTCATCAACACAGTTAATGAATTGTGGCTTTGTACTGTAAATAACAGATTGGAATGACTGAAAGTGGGTGAGCATTCTGCCATATACTGCGTGTAAAAGGACCACGACGAGCAATGGTCTGCGAAACGTCGTTGGGCTCGTCATTATGAACAACTTTTACTATGGCGATATTGCGGGGAAATGACAAAAAAATGTTAACATTGACGAGCCCGAGAGCGTTTCTAAAACCATTGCTCGGGATCCTTTTACAAGCAGTATACCTACTTTTTGAGAAACTGGTTATCAATTTTGATGACACTTCCTGTAGGTAACACTAAAACATGAAAAAATAAAGTTGTCATATTGTGACAACTGACAATTCAAAAATGAACCTTAATGCCTAATGACATTCATATGAGTTTCAACCTCAGACAAAAAACAACTAAGTAGATTTGAAATCCTGAACTGAATTTTAGAATTAAATGAGACAACAATATGAAAAACATGCAGGAGTGAAAGAGTAAGCAAACATATGTTCTGTTCCTTACTGCGTACCTGCGTAAATCTGGATCCAAACTAACTTATTGGCTATGTGCAAAGCGCAGCGCACAACACGGCAGAAAATGGAAACAAATGCGGATGATCAGCTGTCAAGTGTTGATTGCAGTACAAAATCAAAGCAATGAAATGGGCCATGGCTGTTGTTGTGTTGTTAACTTTTTATCGTGTTGCGTTCTTACATGCTCGGCTAATACTTATGATAATTTATTGCCTTTTATCTCAGTTTGTGGTTGGAAACTAATATTAAGTACTAATGTGTAATAGTTTCAAACCCGGTTTTTATTATTATATTAATTTTACAAACTATTGAATAAATTTCACTTAAATATTGTCAACAATACTATTTTAATATTTGGTTTTATTTATATTTGGAAAGAAAACTAACAATGTTTACATTGTTATTACTTGACAGCTTCCGCAAATGTTGTAAACGCTACGCGTCGCCACCGTCGCGCACATAG
>SJJU01011163.1:0-14378 GCA_012932125.1 Conopomorpha cramerella
GTCCAGTAGCCGGACTCGAACCCGCGACCTCCCGGTTACAAGTCAAGTATCCGACCAACTGGACCACAGACGCTCTGTAATTATATATTTTGTTTTCAACTAAACACACCCATGACCACAGTAGTACGTCATTAAGTACAAATCGGTCCAAATATTCTAGCCAGTTGTCGCTAATGGCGTTAACATTAAGTCGGCTCATCCATTTATTCTTTGTGGTGACACTGCAAGCAGATTCATATTCATTCAATTATGCATTGTCGTCCGTTTTTGGGGAATATCGCAGAATATCGATGTTTTGACCAACAAATTACTGAACGATTTTTGGGGGGTGAATATTTCTCTTCGACATTAACATAACTAGTTTAGTGCAAATCTATCATATTGGATTCATTGGTAGGATTTAGTGTGTTTCCCTATTCTACATTTAATGCATCTGTTGTGGTTTCCCTTAGTTTAATATTTATTTTGATCGTTGAAATTGTGAAGCTTTGCAAACTTAATTTCGTGATTGATGAAGTGCTTTGGAAAAAATATGTTCAAGTGTGGTAAAGCCGGTAGATTTTTTTTTTGTCACTACGATCAAGCGTTTGAACCGAATAAATAAATAAAAGCTCTTTGTTTTTAGATTTTTATGTTTTATTAAGAAGAAGAGAAATACTTGGCATACATACACAGGTACACACATTTTTTATCACTATGAACAAGCGTTTGACTACCAGGATGGTGATGATAAGCAGCGATGTGGTCTACGATGGAGCACACTTGTTCATTAGGTACCTATTCACCCGCGAGTTAAAGACCTTAACACTGTACTGAGCAGGAAACGCAGACTCCGGCAAGTCATTCCACATCCTGGCAAGTAGACGCAAACCGTTTGGTTCGCGTAAATGGTAAATCCACCTGGTATGTATGACGTTTTGTCGTTCTCCTGGTTTTCCTATTGTAAAAACGCGATTACTATTAAGTCTAGTGGAATCTTTTGCTAAGGCTTTATCAGACTACGCTATTTACTTATTTGCAATGCGGAGTTTTCTTTGACGTTTTTTTGACATATTTTCCAAGCAAAGTTTGACAGTAATGACAGTTCTAAGCCCAAAAATCTATCAAAAAACGTCAAAGAAATGGATGGAATGAGACTGGGACATTTACCCTACTTATGGATAAAATGAGACAGTTATTGGGATATTTTTTTGTTGTCACTGTTCGTCGCTGTCGTAAGCTATTGTACGCCATTGTCCGGCAATGTACGCCATAACTCGGCATCGCACATGTTAGCGGGCAGTTTGTCTTCATTTGTTGACAACTTTATAGTGCGGGGGGCCGCGGTAAATAATACCGAACGCACAGAAATGTCATGCAACATTCATTGGGTATTGCGGTTTTGATGTATGTACAGGGGGATTTGGTTCTTTTGTCTTTTATTTTGGTTATTTTTTGGAAACGGCAAAATGAACAGGATAATATGACCGGTGTGAATGATGTTTTTAAACGTTTCATTCTTATAGTATTTCATTAAGGATGTAACGAAAATTCCAAAGAAACGATGCGGTCAGCAGCCAATTGATTAAAGGATTTATTCTAATTTGAATGATGATGTTCTGACTTGGTTCTTATCAAGGTACTAAACTTCGGTTTAAACTGTTTAGTTGTATTATTATACTATTAATTTAGTACAATCTAAAGCGGTTATTTATAAAAAAAACTGTTACAGATCATATTAATTAGTAGGTTTCTTAATAAACTATTAAGAACCCTTTAGAAGTAATTTTCGCAACAGCGTAACAAAATGTTTACAAATCAACGTCCATTTAAAAAAAAAGTTTTACCAAACAATTTTGAAGGATTTAAAGAGATTTGGGACGAGTATTTTTTTTATCAACACCCTGTATACCTCCTATAAGCTCTCCGTCATAAGTGGATTCTCCCTCAAACCCGTCTTAGCTGTAATATCATTGTTTCTATTGGGGCTGGACAAGAATTATAGGCCAGCTGCTTACTAGAGTCTCCAGAATATACGAATTTACTCGTCCACAGAATATTCAACTCTATAACTTAGATGCATTACGCCGAAAATACCCTGTGGTCAGTCATCGGGTCTTCGAAAAGTTCTGAAGAAACTGCATCGTATTTTGGCACCTATTCTTGAGGCGTTAGTTGTCATATTGGTGTAGATATAACTTGATGCCAGTTATAATATATGTGAGAGGACAAACGGCAGTTTGCACTTGTGACGAAATTATTGTGCTGTCATAGGATTTTTGTGACAATGTGAAATGTAATAAGTATGAATTAATGTAGGGTAATACTCCTCTAATTCTTCTTGAGCAAAACTGAGTGTAAAAGGACCCCGAGTAAAAGGTCATAGAAACGTTGTTGCGCTCGCCAATATGAACAAATTTTGTTATGGCGATAAAGCGGGGGCAACAAAGTTTCTAAGACCATTGCTCGGGGTCCTTTTAAACTCTGTAATCTAAGATATATAATACATGTTTCTATAGTTGTCCTGGCGGAAGGTGTCGTGAAAAGTACTCGAAACCGGAGGTCAGGTATAAAAAAATGTATGAATGTAGATGAAGCGAAAGGGCTGTGAACACCGTGACAAATGGAGATCTGTAGTCTCTGCCTACCCCTCTGGGAGACAGGCGTGAAGTGTATCTATGTAGTTTCACTTGTCTATTTGTTTGTTTGTATCTATGTTGCAAATAAGTCTATTCATAACGAAAATATTAGTATATTTCTAAGCATTAGCAAACCTTTCGTACAATACTACTTTAGCGCGAGTCCAACAAAAAACGGATAGCTTGACCTGTCCAGCTTATATTTGTTTGCTCATCTATCAAATAATATACTAATTTGGAAGCCAACTACGTAACTTCTAATTAGCTACGAAATAGGTGTATTCTTTCCCGTGTCATAGCCAGCTACGAAATGGGACTAAGGGCTTTAGCGGGAGCTCACCAGAAATAGATAGCTTCAATTGTCCATTAATCTGATTGTTTCATTTATGTCCAACTAATTCCATTTAAATAATAATAATAAATATTTTACAACAACACACACATTGCCTTCATCCCATGTTAAGTAGCTAAAGCATGGAAATCAGACAACGAAATATATTGACTTTTTTTAATTTGAACATATACTTATATAAATAAAACACCCAGACACATCCACCAAGTGCTTAAAAGCTCATCACCTAAGCACTTGTCTGCGGTGGGAATCGAACCCACGACCCTACTGATCAGAGGCAGACATGCTGACCACTACACCAACGGGCCCGTCATTTCTACGCAACAATATGCATGGACCTATCATTACATACGATGCTAACTCGATGCAAGTTCAAGATATACTGTATACGTCTATTTGACCAATCGTTTATTTATTTGCCTCTCTTTGTATTAACGCAGTGCAGTGACAATAGAATGTAGGGCAAAATATCAGTATGATTATTTGTTGTCCAGTAATTTGTTGTCTATGATCTTTGTAAGTGGGGTGGTTATAATAATATATGTCATAGGAATATTAATATTGGCTAAAATACTGTCTATATGGGCAGACCACATGTCACGTACTGCGGATCGGCAGGATGTGGAATTACTTGCCGCAGTCTATATTTCCTGCGCAGTATCGTCTGGAGTTCACGGGTATGAAATAGCTATGAAATTAATAAATGTGCTCCATCGTCGACACATCTAACTGGTACAGTCCTTTAAGAATATGTACATACATACACTTCACGCCTGTCTCCCAGAGGGGTAGGCAGAGAATACAGATCTCCGTTTGTCATGGTCCTAACATACCCCATTTCGCTTTATCTACGTTCAGACATCTTTTCATACATAACTAAAATTGAGCAAAAATGTGTCAGGACAGCTAGGTACGCTTCAATAAAATAAATGAACGAATGAATATACTCTTTATTGCACACTGTACATTAGGAATGTAAAAAACAATACAATGGAAAAATTTCAAAAGGCGACCTTATCGCTCATAGCGATTTCTTCCAGGTAATCTAAAAAATATTATTTAATTTGATTTTTGGCGACGTACAGATGTTCAGTATATGATATGTATAAGAAAAATAACGATCAATCACAAAAGAAACGCCCTACAGCGATATCACTTAACCATTAGCATATTTGACTTTCTCATATTCAAATGTAAAGAATCCATTTCGAAAAATAAAGATTGTATGTCACGGCGAGTTTTCTATGCAGATTAAAAT
The DNA here is from genome assembly GCA_012932125.1 of Conopomorpha cramerella. Taxonomy (NCBI): domain Eukaryota; kingdom Metazoa; phylum Arthropoda; class Insecta; order Lepidoptera; family Gracillariidae; genus Conopomorpha; species Conopomorpha cramerella. The sequence goes on from SJJU01011163.1 coordinate 4,229, forward strand.
TTGCATAGGTGGAATTTGCGTGCGGAATACACCGAAACAAGCATGGAAACATGACCCTTTGTGTCATATTATTATAAAGCGCATTATTGCTTAAAGTGAATTCTAGTTAACAGTAACAATGCAGAGTTAGAAAGGCACATGCTTGTAACGGAGATTACATTTATTTTCAATTTTCTTCTTTTTGAATTTGGAATTGGATAAAGTTGGTAGCTTGTTTTTGTTCATGACGAAATACAACATTTTGTTGACGGAAACAAAATAAGAAAACGATCATTCGTTTTTTGTTGATCGTCGACCAATCAGAGTAAAGCACCACGAGCTGCGATTGGTGGACAAACTCGAATATGCCGCTAAATTAAACACTAAAGAAACTTCAATAATTTGACTAATTAGGAGTCGATTCAATTAGACCCTTTATTACAATTGTTTCATTTCTATTAGGGTCAATATTTTTTAATACAATGAACAAACCTTTGACCACATCCTGCCTGATGTTAAGCAGAGATGCGATCTACGATGGAGCACGCTTGTTCATTAGGTACCTATTCACCCCAGTGACCTGAAGACCTTCAGACTGTATTGCGCAGGAAACACAGACTCCGGCAAGTCATTCCACATCCTTGAGGTTCGCACTACGAAAGTAGACGCAAACCGTTTGGTTCGCGTAAATGGTATAAACATCTGGTATGGATGACGTTTTGAAGTTCCCCTGGTTGTCCTATTAACATTTAGTCCTTATTTAGTTGTAAAAGCGCGATGAGGGTATTAGGTTATGCAACTCCTTAGCATCGTAGTCATCATTCTCAGCCACATGACCTGGACGAGGGCCTTCCCCAATAATTTCCATGATCATTTGGAGGGAAATGCCAATAATCGCCACGCTTGGCGATCTCACTAGTGTTTTGGGTTCTGAGAGCGCTGCTGCCCGAGCTCTGGAGAGTTCCCTCAGTCGCTTCTTACGACCCCTAATACCGCCAAGAAAAGTTGGGCTGGGGTGGTCACACTTGTATTCCTTTCACAGTCATCACACAGCAAGAAATATGTACATTATTAAAACAATTCTACTATTGATGACAGTTATAGGTAGCGGGTGATCACGAAGTCACGAAAAAAGTATAAACATTTTTTACCGAACACAACAGAAAATACAAAAATACTGAACGAACCGAAAAATAAAAACGAGAAGGCTTCCAAACAATTACCTGCCGTACAATAGACATTGTGCACCGCGAAATATAATACCGTGAAGAGGAAGCAAATTAGCAATTATTTCATTTTTAAAATAAAAGCGGCTTCCATTTTTTAAAAACAAAACCGAAGGCAGACGTTTCTGATTTGCGAAAAACAAGAATATCACGTTTCAAAGGCTTTCCGTGAAGAGGGATGGTGTGGTACTGTTTTATTGTGCGAGTGTGTTGATGATCAACTGTGTGTTGGTCTATTCTCGTTAAAAGCAATAAATATTTGTGTCCAATAGTATATCAACGTATCTACGTTTGACATCCTAATGAGGATCAAATTATTTGGAGATTCATCAACTCTTGAGGTCGTTTAGTCATAGAATGAAAAAGTAAAAATGACTGGAAAAGTCGTGTCACTAGTAAACAAGGCATTTAAAGACCCAGGTAACTTTTGAAAATATTGTTGCAAAAATATTTTAATTTAGATACGATTCAAAAATCGATAACAGACATCCAGACCAGCCGCTATCAAATATTTTGACGTGAACTTACCGCGATATCAAATTTAAAAAAAACATAACTCCAAAATATTAAACTTAAAAATACCATCCAAAAGATTTTGCTATTCCGTAACCTATCAATTCTTAACCATAACGCCCTTATCTTGAAACTCCACCATATTTTCGTTTAAGAATGACGACAACAAAGACGATGTCCACAATAATTCGGATGGACGTCTGACACTGATATATCGCCAAAGGATATAAAGGGCCGATGTTGTATTTATAAGGGCGCTTCTTTACACAATTATTTTGCCCCTTCACACTCTAGTTTTTGGACAATGAATGGGTGAGGGGATTTGGTCCAACAATTCCTAACCATCATAAGCTAAAATGCAATTTAAAGAGGTTTGTTGATAACACGTAGTTTGGCTGCAACAGCCGAATATAATTCTAATAGCTGACCAAGTAAACGTTATTTTACCAATATACATTATTAACAGTATTTCACTGATATTATGTGTATGTATAAAACTTTTTTTTCTTTTTTTTGTAAATACAGTGAACAACTGAACAAATTCCTCTAAAACCACACAATCTATTAAAGAAAACCGCTATCTATTGCGGAGTTTTAAAGATCTAAGCATACATAAGGACTAGGAGCAACTTTGTTTTATACTGTGTAGTAATAGTGATTAGCCACAAGTTTGTGCTGAATATGTGAGTATTACTGAAAATAATGTTTTCAGGGTAATGATCAAATAGATTGGCATCTTAAAGTAAAACAAACCAGACCACACATAATACTTCCTATGACTCCCTTACAAGCAAATATATTTACCATGTTTCAAAATTGAACTTCGTGAACGATATGCTTACAGAAAATTATGTGCTATTCTTTGAGCAGAAGAGAAAAAGTTTTTGAGTGCACTTGATCATAAAGAACAAAAATATTTTTTGAATTCTTTCACTTTGCAAACTTTGAGATGAAAAGGTTGTGCAGAAATAATGTTACGGTTACGGACGTGATGCAGCAATATTATTTGAGTAAATTTTCATAAGAAAGTGGGCTAGAAATTTATTATGGAAAATGGCTTAGGAAACACTTTTACTTCACGGCGATACGTAAGCCAAATCAGGTGGAAATTTTACTCATCAAACGCACGTCTTTTATAGTGCGAAACATCAGTTTGCGGAATAGCTAGAGTTTGCACAATCTTAGTATCTTTGTACTCTTTTGCAAACCAGATCGCAGCCTAACACTAGTTAGGAAGGTGGTCACGCGCTTGCTTATTTGCCACAAAAAAATCTTAAACATAACTGATGCAAATGCGCGTGGTCTCCAATCACTTCTTAACTTAGATTCCTACTGGTGATAATTTCTGTGCCGGTGGTGGTCAAACGTTTGCTTATTAGCAATAAGAAAGTATATATAATATATATAATATCTTCGTATACTACGTACATAAAAATAAAGAATACCAATAAATGTTCAAAAGTTCGCATCATCAAGTGAGGTCTCCGAAAACCTTATACGAAAAAAAAATCATATAACTTGCAAAAAGCAATCCCTATCAAATTGCAATATTTACGTAGCTCTGAATATTTCTTAGCACTCTGAATAATTTGTACTAACAAGTGACAAAACTCTAGCAGTCTATCACTAATAGCGAACAATCCAACAACATTGCGCAAATTCAAGAAATCGACAACTTAGCTTTTACCGGAATTGACAATTTGTCCAACCCCTGCATGCATTTGTGATCGTCCCTTTTGCAGATCCTGAAACTCAGACCAAATCAAGAAGACCTTGTAATCCAATGATATTGTATCAAAGGAAAGATCAAGACTGAATCGATTTGTTGACGAAACCTGTTCAGTAACAACAATATGGTCAAAAGACACTGAAGCCGCTCGATGGAATGTGAATAATTAATCTGTCTAATGACTCAGTTTGTAACGGGTAAGTACTATTGAATTTGTCATAGACATGCACGGGGTTGTATATTTTGCGCATTACTACACTGAGATTTATTGTATCTGCCTACCCCTGTAGGAGGCGGGCCTGAATCTGTGTGCGTACACTAACCTAATCCCCTTATAATAAAAGTATAATGCGAAACAATATAAATTATCAATATTTGATTCTTCTTTATCATTTCCTTGACATGTGCACATTCAAAAATATGTAACTTGTGAATGTAACGTTTAAAAGTAAAATAAATACCCTAACTAATATACGGCACATTTTTCACTAGAACAAAAAGAAAAGTATACGCTTCACGCCTTTTGGGACTAGAACGATCTTTGAGCACAAAACATAACTGTCCATTTATTGAGAAACCACTTTAGTTTCAGACATTCATACATACTAACTTATTTGTTTAATTCCACCTACTAACCCCTTCAAGTTGAACCTTACCGGACCTCTCAATCACGAGCTGACAACAACAGTACCCTTAGGAGAACTTAGAACTCGACAATCACTTAACATTTATTGACTACGTTCTCAAACGGTGGTCCTTTCATTTGCATCTCCTGTTTCAAGGCATGTCATATGATGATGAACTCTTCACTGCATACAGAAGGTAAGAACGAACAGTTCAGGATAATTTGGTTGAACAATGATTAGAGGAATTGTTTTGAATAACTGAGACATTTCGCAAAAGGCATCTTAGATACGGTCTGATGGAGTTGTGAAAGATCCCGTTTCGGTAATAACAATAAACATGTTGCTAAAGGGTGCGTCGCAAGGACTCAATCTAATGAAGGAATATAATGTGAATTTCTGTGAAATAAATATTTATGATTGAATCTAAAATTACGAGTTATAGAATTTCCTGTAGTGACAGTTAGACCTTCAATCCCAAAGCCAATACCTACCTAAGGTATGACGTACTTGCAAAAAAGTTGCCCTCTAAACATCGACCATTTTAAAGCAACGTGATTGCTGGTACGAAGCTCCCACAAGGTATACGAGATGGAATGAAAATTCGTCGGTTCAAGTAGTTTTTTAAGAAATCCATTAGTCTATCCTAGGAGCTAATGGAACGGCACACATGGAACTAATATAGAACCCGTAGGTTCAGTGCAGTACCTCTACATCGTCTAAAAAATGTACTACAAATATTAAATCACTTTTTCTGAAGATAATTTGAAAACTTCAACATTTATCAATTTCATTTTGAATTTACTAAGAACGTTAGTAGGTAATTTAGAGAAGTATCCGATTCCATCCGAATACAAACCTGACGTTTTTAAAACGCAACTGGCAGTTATGTAGTTATTCTTAAAATAAGAGCTACCGGACGTTGTTCAGATACCTATGTTATTAAACAGAAGCACCGTTTCGGAAAATATCAACACAAAAATAGTGTTTTGTTGTCTCAAAACATTTGTTTATTATTAACCTCTTAGATAACATAATAATATTCGAAAACCCAACGATATTTCAAGTTGCATCTAAGGGGCGAATTCAGGACAAATCGATTTACATCTCAATACAAGTTAGCCAAGACGTTTCAAAATGTTTGACAGTTGGTGATGAATGTTATGCTAATGCAAAATGAGGGTAGATGATGAATAGCGGTCCAATAGTTGTGGAGATTTAATAGGTAAGTTCGCTTACACATTTGCGGTAAGTGAAACCTCTTTGTTAGATTAATGTTCATTATTATATGATGAGAAACCATTTCGATTTAGGTCAGGCAGTAGTGTAGCAATAATGCCGAAATTTATAGGATAGAGGTTTCTCTAGCGCAGGACATATTCGGGACTTTCTTGACATTTTTTTTCAAATTTGAAAATATTGTCTTGAAAAGTAAAAACTGTCGAGTACGTATGGTTGACATAATTATGAATGTATTTTGTGTGACCTATCCTCTTGGGGAGAGGCTTCAATGAAAATTTAATGTATTTCATCATTAATCTTCGTATTACATACAGCAGCAGGATGCTTGCAACAAGACTACAAGCGTACAACGTTGACTCTTCTCTAATCGAATATGTGAGACAATGTGTATGGAAGTGACTCTTTTTCCGCAGCAATGTCGCGTTGACTCAACCGCAGAATGATAAGTTTGCTGTGACGTTGCTCATTTTATTTTATTTTAATTTCAGTAGAAGAAAGCAAATGGTTGTAAATATCGATGGTCCCAATTAAAAATGTCGGTAGTGCAATTTTAGGAATATGTAATAGTGTACTTTTCTACACCGTTAGATTGGCGTTATGATGATCTATAAACTTATACGTATATTACATCACGTAAAGGTATCAAAGATTATAAGCTATTGTAAATTTAAAGTATGTACCACAAGTAGTTTAGTTTTAATATCCAAAACTATCTTCTCTCCTGAACATGTTCTGTTTTATTAAATGTCTCAAACGGGTATTATAGATTAACCAAAGATAAGCATTCACCGTACCTTCGTTGTTCAGTCAGCTCGCGACCACGACACATGTAACTGTGTCGAAACGTCGGGAAAACAACTGGTTTGGTTAATCTTCGCGCTATAATACCCGTTTTAAACATTTAATAACATGTCAGTGCGCGTTTCCTAAAAAATGTTATGTTTTGTAGATCCGACTTTCTTAATAGGGACCATCGATTTATTTCTACCTTGGGGTTAGAAATGAAGGAGTATCATATAATATCTTAAAACCATTTTCTTGATAAAACTGCGTGTCCAACACATTTTTGCTTGTATCTCACGTAATCCCCGTATCAGGATGTTCTGAATCGCCGCTGACGTTGATCGATGTGCCAACTCAGCCAGCGCCGGACTCTTACCAAATTACTTTTTGCTGTTCAACTTTGGCCTTGTCTTGGTATACAGAAAAACACATATTTGAACCAATATCCTACTAAAAACACATGAACTGTAGGGTCACGATTGTGTTTTTCAAAGATGTAAAGAATCCACTTTCCCAAGAGAAGACAAGAAAGCATACCGTCATTTTGGAAAGTGAAGTCTTTAAAGGATTAAGTGGTGCTGGTTTTGTCGAACTCGGAAACATAAGCTGGTGCCAGCTTCTGACTAATCGTCCACATTCTATTAGTAGATGTGAGGAAATTGGGACTAACGAATACTGTGTTTCCACTTTCGTTTCCTAATTTGAACTCTCGTTTCATGTTAAGTCTTCTGCTATAGAGTTCATATTTGAAATGATATTGTTTAGTTGTATGATTCGGTCAGTGTAAAAGTCGATGGTCCCTCAGTATATTGATGACTTTTATCGTGATGGAGTTACAAATGAATTGTTTTTGCTACCGTATGTCGTGGGGGGACGTAATTTAGAAACGATTATGGTGTTTGTAGTATCGTTCATGCACTTTGAGACTCTTATAGGTTTGTTAGGTACAATGTGATATTATTGACTTGTTAGGTAGATAGTAGTGGAAGATGGATGGGAAGGCCTTTGCCCAACAGTGGGACACCATAATAGGCTAGGAAAAAAAAGGTACAAGTGCTACGATTTAAGAGTTTACACGATACGATGTTATATACAAGTTATTCTTAACACTTGTCCCCACAAGGGACACCCGGTCGACTTGATAACGAAACCACGAAAAGTTTTATTGTGTATTTAAATTTGTATAATACAATACAATAATACAATAAATGTTCATGCTATTTGTAATATAAATATTCGTTTTTGTAAAGTGTTATAACGTTGATAAGACAAGGAAGAAAATAAATATATGTGTACACAATACACATAGGTACCTAAATACTTTGATAATAAAAGGTACAAAAGCAACAAATTGATCATCTCGTCAGAACTACTCAATTGGTACAACGTAACATGATGGATGCGGCTCGAATCGCAATCGAGTTCTCGAATACATCATGCAACTTTAATTCGATTTTCGAGCGGAAGTGATTCTTCGCAACGCGTGTCTTCGATCCATCATAACGCTCGTTTGATAATTTCACGATTTTCGAAGAATAGACTCGATGCCATCTCTCAATGCTTTGTACAAAATATGTTGAACTTTTCGAGCATTCTTTTCGCAGTCGTGTAAAGATCAGATTACTTTGTTGTTGAAGTTTAAACGACCAAAGGAAAAAGATAGATTCGATGTCACCGGAAGAATGATTTTGGTTATTTTTGTTTGATGTTTCATTTGTTTTGTGTAATCGTATTTGTGTTACGCTCGCTGTGTGACTAATGTTAGTAGGAAATGTTGTGGGAAAGAGTTTTAACGTTATTTGTATTAGATAACAATTGATTTTTCATCATGGTATTGTAAATTACTCACAAACGAATGCCAATTTTCCCCAATTTTCAGATCAAATGAACGCTTTCTTCTATCTAACATTTCATTTTAATTGGAAGCAATCAAAACCTCGTTGCCCTATGTCTCGTTTTGGCAACGGGAGCTGCGCAGATTTGAAATACTCAAGCATCTGGTTTTAGTAAATCATTGAGAAGAGAGGGGGTCTGCTTATTTTAGTCATGGGCTGGACATCGTGGCCGCAAATTGGTTCGAAAGATAAAACTTTTCAGCTAAAAACCGGGACGATTGGGTCGTTTTTTAACGGCTCTATCTGATCGCATCTTGACGCTGGTAGCCATTTGCTGTAGTTATCTGACCGCCGAGATTGCTCACGCGATTTGAGACTTAGCTATGCTTGCAATAAGTTTTAAATTGCAGTGTGAGTTTGAAGAAATCCACAAGACTTCTGGTCATCTATCCATCCGGGGGAGCGTTTGCAGAATTGGATATCGGACGTTTGAATTGCTTTAGGTTCGTTTTAAGACCTGCGCATAGAACCATTTTGTTTTACCTGAGCTGGTTTTCTGAAGTGTCTTCTTCATAATGCATTTCAGATGAAATCGGTTTTGTAGAATTCAGAAATGTCTTCACTTCGACCACTGATTTATGATAGAATAATGGGAGACCAGTGGTAATGGTTTTGTCACAGCAATCGAGGAATTGCGGGTATTTGTTGAAAATGGACAGGATTGTTTGTAAGATCGTTGCTGAGATCTAGATATTGCCCCTCTTGAATTTATAATGCTTGAATTTTCGCAACGGTTTTGTTTTGGCAGATACCTGTTATTGTACGGATACGTCTTACTTAGCGTCTGTGGTTCAGTTGGTCTATTACTTGTTTTTTAAAAAAAATACACTTCACGCCTTTAAATCCCAAAGCGGGGTAGGCAGAGCGACTTGCTTAATATGCAAATTCCCACGATTCACCAAGCGTATTTAACCCAAAGGGTGAGCTCATCACCGTTATAGGGTTCACACACCTTGTGGTGTGCGGGTTTCGTCTTCACCGTACAAGCGTTGCGTTGCGTACATAGGCTCTGAAAAAGAGTCCCATTGGTACACGTCCAGTAGCCGGACTCGCGACCTCCCGGTTACAAGTCAAGTATCCAACTGGACTACAGACGCTCAAATAATCAGTATCAATTCGAAAACAGTATACTGTGTGTAAAATGACTCCGAGCAATGGTCTTAGAAACAATATGAACAACTTTTACTACATTGGCGACAATGCAGGGCAATCACAAAATATTTTTTTCGGGAGATGATTTTTTTTTTCATTTCACCACATTTTATCGCCATAGTAAAAGTTGTTCATATTGACGAGCCCAACAACGTTTTTAAGACCACTGCTCGGGGTCCTTTTACTCACACTCTTTAGATTTAAGCATTTTCCAACGATTATCTGAATAATGACACGAGTCAACAACATTTAACGCGCTCAAAACTGTATTTATGACCTCTACTTAACAGTTAAATTTTATATCATTCGTGTTTAATACTGTGTTAACAGAAACATTATCTTTGACTTCCTTAAAATTTTGCATTATACCATTTTGCACTGTATTTTTCTAACTGTAACGTTTATTTTGCCGTACTTGAATTATTTCTGTTATGATAAAGAGCAGGATTCGTTCTAGCTGCAAGGGTATAAGGGTCATTTTTGGGTGCGTTTTACAAATGGTACTCTAGGGAGAAGAGAAACACGCGTGTCTTCACACATGATAGGATTGCAATCGTTTATCATTCTGTGTGTTTGTATTTAGTTAATGATTTCGCTAATGCTGCAGGCGTGAGAACTCATGTGAGTTTTGTTAGTGTAACAATATTTTATTGTATCTCCCTAGACTGAGACTATTTGACTATTTGATATGAAGCGCTGTACAGTCGGCCAAGAATCTGCTCTACCAGCCTAAGGTTGAAACTCATATGAACGTCATTAAACATGAAGGTTCATTGTTCACTTGTCACAATATACCAACTATATCTTATTGATGTTTTAGTGACACAGGAAGTGTCATCGAAACTGATAGACCTTTTTCTGGGCCGACCGTACTTGCATTTGGTATATACTGCTACTACACACATCAAAAGTGTCTAGGTATCAAGTACATTTTAGAAGATTGCAATCAAGAATATATTTTACAAAAACAGAATTCATTCATAATTTATTCTAAATGTGGTGATAAGT
>SJJU01011164.1:0-14485 GCA_012932125.1 Conopomorpha cramerella
CTACAGCGGCATCTAGAATAGACAAGAGCTCAATCAGTGACGACTGGGCTAGATCCCGGGGGGGGCCTAGCCTTCTGTCTTGGATCCCACATAGTTATTAAACTAAAGACGGTATTGAAATAAGAAGAAAAAATATATATATTGCTAAAGTATATGGTGATTCTTTGTCTACCTATGTATGTATGTACTAAACAGATAGCTCGGGTTGGAAATGAGTGCATGAGTGTAAGAGTATGTGACCAACAATTTACAGTGGGACATGCAAAAAACTTGATCAAATTATCACTTACAAAACACATCTGGCATTACATCATTGTATATTCAACAGGATACGAGCATGATGAGAAAGCAAACTTTTCAAGTAGAACCTTCTCCGACGTCGTAATCATACAAACTTGATGGTGAATAAAAAACCGATTAAGAAACTTTCCCGAGATGGAAAAAAATATGCTTGTTTGAAGTAGAAATGCATTTCCGGGAGTCTTGCGTCTTTCCGGTCGACGCCGCCGCCGCCGTCGTTCTCTCAACGGGGGGCCGATTCTGATGAGCAATCCCACTGAGAATTGTAACTGGAAACTTCCTAACGATGAATATAATTAAAATTAGAACATCAAATTATGTACTTCTGAAATTGTGTTTGTGATTCGAGTAGTCGCAGAACGAGTCGTTCGACAAAATTGTACAATGTTACACCTAACTTTCAGTTTGTCTAATGATTCAATGAAAGGTAAAAAGAAGAATTATTGGATTCTTTTTTCACTAGTAGGTAATCGAAAGTGGGCTGATTTGTAGAAATGTTTGATTTGTAAAAACCTTAAATAGCACTATGAAACACATAACGAATGACCTTGAAAGACAAAGCTGGGGTAGCTTTGACTGAACAATATAGAACAAGACGTTATTACACAAGAAAACAGGGAGAGAGTAACTCGTTCTATAGAACATTAATTTATTTTTTTTAATATTTTACAACAACACACACATTGCCTTCCCATGTTAAGTAGCTAAAGCACTTGTGTTATGGAAATCAGACAACGAAATATACTTAATTAACTACTTTTTTTTTCTTTTAAATACATACTATACATACATATAAATAAAACACCCAGACACATCCAACAAGTACTTAAAAGCTCATCACCTAAATACCTGCCATCGGTGGGAATCGAACCACCACGCCCTATGGAGATAAGAGGCAGACATGCTGGACCACTACACCAACGGCCCGTCAACATACCGTATGTTCAAAAGAATATTAGGTAGGTACTTAAAACTCCATTCTTTTTATGATATGGAATTAGTGCGTGGTATAGTATCATATTTATTTTATTATAGTATGAGATATATATGTTAATACTGATATAGTGATAGATCATATATTATAATGAATTGTCTATTAGGGTATTCTATTTTATTTTTGCTTGTTTTATGATTAATTATATTATGTTATTTGGTTTTTGATTCCCTGACGTATGAACCTGCCATTAAATTTCTATTAACCTTTCATGTCAGCAAAACAGGTAGCCTGGAAGAAACCGCTTTCAGCGATAAGGTCGCCTTTTGTAACCTTACCATTGTCTCATCAGTGTATATATATGTAATATCTTAGTGTACAATAAAGTGTTCATTCTTTCATTCATTCATTCATTCATTCATTCATTCATTCATATGGGTTATACTCGTTCGTACCATAAAACAAGTGAGTAGAATCGGTCCCATGACCTAAGCACGCTCCGTATTGCCAGGACGTAGGTATTCATTTCCGATCTCACATATTTTTATAAACTTTCATGTTATTCAGGAGTGTGTTTCACCACGTGGAATAGGTACGTACGGCTTATGAGGAAATGGAAATGTGTTTCTGGGACACAAGCATATGTCGGTGGTACTACCTTAAATTGCTTGTCGGGTGAAAAATTTGCGCCTCTTTTGCTGCAATGTCACTTGCGTACGAAATATATAAAGTAATGTAAGTACTTGTGAATTTTGCATTCCTGTTTTTAGTTAAAGTAAATAAGCTGAGAAGTAAGGAAGTTGCTATTACTATAGTCGATAGCAAACACTTAGGGTCACACATAATTTCGTATAGTTCTAACTTAAATATTTCGAAACCGACGAGAGCTGAGTAATATTGTTTTTGAAAGACAATGAAAAATATTTAAAAAATACAGTAAGATTTTCTTGTCGTTACGTATAAAATATTACTTTCAACGTTTGAGTTGTAATGTAAGTTTTATATATGATCCAATTTTATTGTACTCGAGTGTATTAGACAACTAAAGCTATTTTGTACGTTTCATAATTGTATCCATTTTATTTCAATACATTATTAGTCATTGAACACATATCAATCACTTTAACATATACTCGTGTTTATTACATGTAATCTTCTTATATATAAAAATGAATTGCTGTTCGTTAGTCTCGCTAAAAGTAGAGAACAGCTGGACCGATTTGGCTTATTTTAGTCTTGAATTAATCGTGGAAGTTCAGGGAAGGTTTAAAAGGTGTATTTCATCCAATACACGGGGTACAAAGGTGACTTCCTATGGCAAAACAAATGTTTGCCGGGACAGCTAGTATGTAATAAATATGAAAAAATCAATACTAAAACTCACCCTTCACAATGACTTTTTACCATAGAGTTCTGTTAGTATCTACTTCAAATATCACTTTAATATCAAAGGAATCCCTCGGGTAAGACACCCCATTATATGATCGCCTAATACCTCAATACAACTTGTCAGTGTTGTGCTACCAACATGAGATAATTTAACTTTATAGCCTAGCTTTGGCGACATTGGCGTACACAAATTTATATTCATGCTTTTTATCCAACAACAAAAATACTATCCATACTGATGTAGTTTGGGATCGGACGATAGCAAATCTTTGCATAGAGTTTTATATAAATTAGGTTCATATATTGTGTATATTTTTTTTCTATTCGGCCAGAATGAGATTGCGTTTCGTTTTTTTTACGTTCAAATTTTATGGGAACCTTCACGGAGGCTGTTAAATGTTTCATGGTTCTTTTTTCCTGTATTGTGTGTCCTTTGTTGAATGTGGAAATAACATCTGTTTTGTATTTTATATGTATTCCTTTTTTACATTATATAGTTATACATACATAAACTCTCGTCTATAACTCTTAGGAAGCACGATACATCATCAAAATTGGGTATTCAATAGAAAATATTATATTCGGTGCATCAGTGACGTCCTAGTCACTAATGCACCTATAATTAGACTAGAAAAATTTACAAACGTTGTAAATTTTGGATGAATGCTTAGATATCTATTACTCTTTCACACAGAAATTCTTGAAAGTGTTTGAAAGAATTAATTATCTTTATTGCACAGTAGATTACAAATGCAAAATTGACAATTGCATAAGAGACCATTTATATTAGAAGAGTATCTGGTACGCTTAAAAGCGAGCTCGCAAGACAAATATCGCCTTAAGAGTTTCGTCTTACTTCGTGTACACATACGATAGTGATAAAAATTTTTGAAGGTTTCAATTAAAGTTAGCTTTTACATCGGAACAACATAATATGCTGTATTTTATCCAGAATTTCCCACAGGTACGGGAGAAGCTGTTTGGAACATTGCCGGGGTATATCTAGTGATGCGAAATACCACACTCTTTATCTTAGATCATCTCAATATAGATATTGTGGTACCTATACCATTTTTCACGTCTGAAGAGCCCTGGCAGTTTGTTAAATTTTCGGATTAGCGCATATTTTTCAATACACCTTCAGCTAAAATACAATTTCAGCCATGAAAAATGGTACAGGTATATTTTAATAAAAACTGACAATTTTTTGCTGATATACATTTGTCTTTATACTTAATTGTGTGAAAAAATCATCAATTGTCAAGGCTCTTCAGCCGTGAAAAATAGATTAATAAATAGTGCAAGTGTGTTCCATCGAAGACCACGTCGCTGGTTTAGCAGCAGCGATCAGCGCCCTGCTGTCTGCACTTGTTCACTGTGAGATAAAAAAATAGTACCTCTGACTAGTACAATGTTTGCAAACGGTATATAATATGTACAAGCAATTGAACAAATAATACAATTTTGTAACAATAATGTATTAATACCCGTTTGCGGTTATTCCAATAGTGTAGGTACTACACATTATGTTTGTGTTCCAGTTGTGTAAGCAAACATAGTGTACAAACAAGATAATCTAGCCATTATGTGAAATTAATACAACCCGGATCAAATTTAACTAAAAACATTTATAATTTAATAATATACCAAACTGTTTTACGTCGATGAGCTCATCCTTTTATGTAAAATTTGCATACCGCGGGCATTTGCTTTCCAAGTGTCCCTGCCTACCACCACGCTTTGGTATCAAAAGCCGTAAAGTGTGTTTTTGAATTAAAATACAATAAAAAACCACAATCAAATGATAATGTACCTACAGTGCGTTTTGGCGTGTAGCTAAAAAGTTAAGTAAGTATATCAAATATAAAAGTCAACCGAGTTTCGTGATTAATAATCCTCCTTATCACAATATACTTTACACTTCTCACATATTCAAGAAATCGAGAAATACTGGTGCGCGTATGCAGAAACCAAACTGAAGGGACAGACTTAAAGGACTCGCACGCCAGGCATTATAGGCCAAGGATCTGGTACCTTAAGGTAATCATCACCACCACCACCTTAAGGTAATCATCATTAGGTTACCTGGAAGAAATCGCTATGAGCGATAAGGTCGCCTTTTGCAATTTTTCCATTGTATTGTTTTTTTACATTCGTAATGTACAGTGTGCAATAAAGAGTATATTCATTCATTCATTCATTATCATCATCAGCCACAAAACGTCAACTGCTGCACGAGGGTCTCTCCCAGTGGTTTCCGGCATTCGGAGTAAAATGCCAGTAATCGCCACGTGTGGCAGGCGGTCGCAGTCGTGTTGTGTTTTAACTCACACAGAGCGCTGCTGCCCGTTCTCTGGAGAGTTCCCACGGTCGCCTCTTACGACCCCCATGACGGGAAAAGTTGGGCATGGTGACGTCTCCACACGGTATACGTTAAGGTACTTATACAAGGTTACTTTTTATTTGTCACGATTATGTATAACAATAGAGAGAGTGACGATATCGATCGTTGGGGCGCGCCTTTGGGGACGTCTATGGACAGCAGTGGACATCAGTGGATTGACATGAAGGAATATAACAACAGTAACTCTCACCGATAATGTTTTGATGTTTTAATAACACAAGAAGTGTCATGACCATACCGTCCTATCCACATACGTACTAGTATAGCTTAACATCAGAATTCAGCACCTAGAGGCATTCACGGTCCACAAGTCCGGCAGATAAGGGTATTACTGTGAGAACAATAGGCCGCCGTATGCATGTGCGTCACGTGGAGAGCCCACATCGCACCTCGCGCCGCGTGCCGGACCCACAGTTCACGCATAATTAATATGTACGACTGTAGTGTAAAGTCACAGAATGACAGACAGCGCAAACACAAGCTCGACTCTACAGTTCACGTCAAAGTACACTAACCTCTCTCTACTAATACATGTGTAATAATGATGTGAAATTTTATTGTCACACGTAAGGAGTCAGTGCTCCTTCTCTTGAAAAGTTCTGAACGGGTTTTTAAAATACTTGGTAAGAAAATTTGATTAGGACAACAGCTCCCACGGGTAGGGTACATACCACTGGGAACAGCTAGATATAAATAATTCGATGAGTCACGTTTCTAGTAGGCAGATATACCTAGCCTACCTACCTATTATTGAACTATTCACTATAGAGGATCCGACTTCGGTGATTGACCTACGTTCTATAGAGGTAGTTTTAATATTCACAAAGTATTTCCTTTGTCGTAAGACTGAGTGTGTACATAAAATAGTAGACACGTTGATTTTTTGCTGTACGTCCTATTTTTATTTTTTACGAGCAAGTTGCTGCAACCTGAACATTGAAATAAAAGGGGAAACAATAATGAATACTGAATTTAATTAATATCTTACGACATTTACACGTACGGTCCCCAAACTAGGATACCCTGTATCCTAGTTTGGGGTCGGTGTGTCAGAGAGTGTTTGTTAGATACTTTAAAATACATACAATATATACTTTAAAATAGATAGATAAAACACCCAGACACAAACAAAATATGCCTCAGCTCATCACTCATTATATCCGTGGCGGGAATCGAACCCGCGACCATCGTCCTAGAGGCAGATGCTCCGACCACTAGTCCATGCCGGTCGTGTCATTCACGAATAACCCAATAGCGGCTGTCACGGGTAATTCTTATCCTAAAATTCCATCTTTGTTATTATATGTTTTGGTTAAGCGCATCAGATTATACAATATTATAATGATAAAATTTTAGTTATAAAGTTGACTCTGCACGGGAGTACGAGCGTAGCAAGTCGAAAGCTACACGTGACTACGACCGTAGCAAGCGTAGTCCTCAGAGCCGGACGTAAATAGTATGCGACTCGCATGCGAGACCAATCCAATAAGATTGCAAAAGTGGATTTTAGGTACTTCGAACACAATATGCAGACAGGTTTTCCCATGTGTGCGTGTTACACTATCCGGACATCACGCACGTCGACGTCAAGTATTTCCATCTCCCTCCCTCCGATTGGCGACGGACATGCTAGACAAGGACGGCAGAACGGTGTTTGGCATATGCTTTTTAGAATGGACATCGTTATTCACAGGTTGATACCAAAGTCGACAGAGAGGTGCAATTTCGACGCATTGTCTGGGAGCAGGCGCGCGTGTCTGATCCCCGCACCTGCAAGTGGTGGTCACATTGAGCTCACATGTTCAAACAAAAGTCTGAGCTCGAATTCTATACTATCATAGACTACGTAGAGCTCAGCTTATACCAAACACTGTACAGTTTCAATATACTGCCGTTAACTATGAAATCCGTTTGACTGAAGTTAATCATAGGTAACTTTGTTTACATTTAGGTAGTGAAGGATTTTAAATCTATTTGACTACCAATAACGTTGAAAGTTGTCTGGACAGATAAGATTGTGGTGACTTGAGTCCCTTGGCTTCTTTTGACTTCTATATAACTACGTAACGGTTAGAAGTATGTACTTGAAGTCAATTTTGTTTAATCTCTATATCTATTATACATATAGAGAGATTACATTTTCAACAAAATAACAACAACAAAAAAAACAGATTATACTTTCAACAAAACCATACATCGAAAATCCCTACTACAGTAGAAAGAAGTTTTAGACCTATAATTTAAGGATTTAACGTTACATATACATTTTTGGCCTTAATACTGATAGAAGAATGCCTCTGCCTACCCCGCTTTGGGATTAAAAGGCGTCAAGTTTTTTTTTTTATTAATACTGATGCGGAGCGTCAGAATGAATGTACCAAGTGATGATCACTGTTAAAAGTACCACGTGCATTTACTACCCATTTGCTAATAATTACTACCAACGTTGATATATTTGGTACCTAAGTTAAAAAAATAATAATTCTGACGTCAGGATAACTGTCTACATTATTGTTGCATCTCATAATTTGCAATTTCTCTGTACGATAATTTACTACCTATATAGATCTTTTCCAGATTTTGATAGCAAATAATAAAAAAAAATGAAACAAATCAGTAAATGGATGCAAGTATTTTGATGCAAGATTACGCTGGTGATGTATGAGGCCGGCTGAGGAGAGGCCGCCGAAGAAAAACTAACTAGATCGGTGATATTCTAACGACACCCTTCATGTCGCACATCCTCTAAAAAACTGTCATATAACATAAAAAAGCGATTTTGAGAAAACACAATTTTAAGTTATTTATTTCCCGGTTCAAAGTCGCTCAGAATCAAACAGTCGCAAGTGCCCTCTAGCCGCGAATTTTTGAATTACGCATATGGCGTTTTTGTAGATTAAAAAGAAAAAAAAATGCACCTTTCTGTATTATTGGATAAAAACTTCGATTTTTTTTGTGTTATGACAGTTTTTTAGAGGATGTGCCATGTAATAAGTACTAGGAAACGGTAAAAACAAGTAATGTTTATTTAAAGCATGTTTTTTTTTACTTCACCACCTCATCAGAGATTGAAAGAGATATATTATATTTCAAGAGGCAGTGCACTTAATCACCAAGAATACAGTGGCGAGGCTTTCAATACCGTTTAATTTACAATATCCAACGAGACTGGCATCTTTAACAAGCTGCTGGGCTGGGAGCCTCGTCTTGGCGCATAGAGCAACTTAAGTTCTAGATAGGATCATTATCATGTAAAATATTATTCCTCTACCGGGTGGGGCCCACAACACGGGCCGAAAATCCAAACATAAGCATTTAAGATTGTCAGCAATCACGTAGAGGTAGTCAAAAATTTTCAAAATGATTACTTAAATAATGCATCATCCCTAACAAAATTAATCCTACCAGCAATGGACAGCAAGCATTTAGTAACTGATCACTTCACTGACAGTTACTGCCAAAAACTTTTCTGACAGCCAACATAGCGTATGTTGTTATGCCCCGTACCACGACACATAACGATTCCTAAGCGATAACTTGCGATAGTGTATTATGCGATAGTTACTAACTTTACACCCAGTTTATTTCAAAACCACAAAGTTTGTACTATTAGGAACGCTTTAGAATGATGTTAAATAGCCAAAAGTATCTTGGTTTAAATCCTCGGCTCGGTGTTGTGGTATCTATATGGTATCCCCTCCTGTATATTCGACTGTAATTTGTGAGCTCTACATAACTATTTCGTAATTGGTGGTACTTATTCTTATTTCAAAGCTGGCTGCGAAATCTGGTTACATAATAGTCGATAAGTCCGAAGAATAAAAAATTTTTTTTTTTTTTTAAATAACTCTAAACTTTTGTAATAATGATTTCGATTGTCAAATTATGGATCTCTGAGCAGGGGCGGTACGTCCATAGAAGCAAATAAGCTCTGCATACCCTGGCAAATTGACTAAAACAATTAACGTAGTTAGGTATCTATAACACATTTAGTCGTCACGTAGGTACTGTAAATTAGGCAATTTATCAATAACAGAATTTCGGTTATTTAAAATGTGTATCGAAAACACAAATTCGCTCTAGACCAATCAAAACACTAATCTCTCATTAATCTATTCTTCCGCGTGTCAACGAAAACAAATTCGTGCAATGTTGCCTCATCGTTCCATCGATAGGTAACACAAATTTCGCCTCAACCAATCAAAACATAGTATTTAGCGCATCAACGAAAACAAATTCATGGGACGTTGCCGCTTCGTTGCATCGTCTAGCCCGGGGAAGCTGCTAGACCTCAAGCTTCCTATTTTTTCTCTTTCTCTGTATACATCCCTTTCACCTCGGTCTATTAGCGCGGAGCGTTACTATGAAAAATATGGAGAAACTTACGCCACAGCGTAAGCGCAGCTTCTTCCGCGTTTTTTCATACATTATTGGAATAATAAGGGCTAGAATGCTATGACAGTGCGTAAATATGTGCGACAGAGAAAGAGTGTGTGTGTGAGCGAGCGAGAGAGGTGCCGGCCATGTTGACATATTGCAGTATTGTTTATTTAGGAGTATGCATTGTTTTAGGTTATGTTATGTACGTTCATTCGCGCCTTTATTTTATAGAATAATTAAATTAGACAAAAATGGAGACTAAGGTGTGAAAGTGATGTGTGTAAAAGTGTTTGTTTACAAATGTGGGTCGATTCTCTGAACTAAATATGAGTGAAAAGTGCAGAGTCGCGGACGAATTTCGCCGGGATTGTTTTTATTTGAACTTGGAGCAAACACAAGGTATTATGAGGTAGTTTCTTGTTTTTTTAGTGTATTTACTTAGTTAGGCAGAATAAGGTTATTATGTAGTGCTTTGGGAAGAGGAAGGCATCCACATTCCACAACGATCTGTTCAGTTCTGTTTCTGGAATACAGCGCCTGAATCAGCTGCTTAGCAAAATTTTGGGACGTAACGTAATTAGATATTAATTTTGCTAAACTAGTGATTGATGTTGTGAATTGTGATCTTCTATTGAAATATTTTGTAGTCTGGCACAAAATTGGTACCTACTTAATGTTATTTTTGTGTCGTATATGTACCTACTCATAGGAGACAGCTTACCCTGATGAAAATTTCACGGCCCGCCACTGTCTCTGAGTATATTATACTCGTGATAATGTATATCACTTTCACAACCCGGATAACCTTAGGTTGCTTTTACGCCGTATTTTAAAAGCTTTTATTACGTATACTTGTAATGTATGTGTTTGTTCGGGTGGAATCTCGCAAATCAATTTTGCTGCCCAAACTGAGTTGGTATTTCGTACAAACGTTCTGTTCGTATCACAATGCATGGTCATATGTATGAATGCAATACATAACGTTCGTTTTTTTTATTTAATTTGATTTTACGCCAAAATATTTATTTTTAATGCACCTCTACAATGTGGGTGGACAATAAAAGAGCGTGCGAATGACAATTTGAAAATGTAGCGACGTCTTTCCAAATCCAATATGGCGGAATTATTAAAAACTTTTTTCAATTAATTTATTCAATGTGAACTGTCTAAAATGTCAAACTATCCTTCACATATAACGTCATGCCGATTAAATAAACATTTTCTCTTTATTTATCTTCTCTTTATATCATCCACGTTAGTACCAATCTACTAGTTTGTAACTCTGCGTTGTGGTGAGAGTACGCCTTTTCAAGAGTGATCAAGAACTGCTGCGGCCAACTACCGTATATATCTATTCAATTAGTCTCTAAGATCGACCATGAACTTATTACTTGTGTGAAGTTGTTAATGGCTATCGCTTTTGCATTAAATGTTACCACGTAGTTATCATGTATTTATTTTAATAACATTGTCACATTAAAGATATTGCAAAGGTAAATTTACGTCATATATTTCATTACATCATTAAACCAATATTAAATAACATCTTTACTACGCACTGGGCAAATAACCCTTTTAAGCCGAAGTGTACTATTTCTGTAAAACAGACTCGGTAGAGTCTGTTTTAGGAGGTGTCAATGCCCTGGAATGAAAAAAAAACGACTTCTACATATACCACCATTTTCTAACACGGGAAGCTATAAACTGCTAGTAACACCGTCGAAATCAATCTAATAATACTATTTTCTGAAGTCGTCACAATAACAAACAACAAATAATCTAATAAACAGTAGGTAATCGTATAAAATATACACATCCATCGTTTTAAAAAGAAACTAGCGGGGGTTCATTACGTGCATCCTTCAAATTAACCCCATGTCGATGTCTCGCTATTTCGTAATTGGCCTCCTACTAGATAACTCGTATTTGTGCTTCATCGGCCGGTTCATACTAACTTTGATTGAAGGAAACCGGCGCTATGGAGGATAGGATGGACGACGTTATAGCAGAGTTCTACATACTGATGTAGAACTACATCATTCACCCGGATTTAGTTTCAATCAATGGTTGCTGCTTCACTCACGTTGGAAGAGGTTATACAATGATATGTACATATTCTGAGACGTAAAAATGATGACATAGCGGTTGCGGTCAACTTTATTCGGTGAATGGCAGATTAGGGAAACGGCAGTTTCTAGGCTGTAAACGGCAGATGCAGCTGGCAGATGTACGTTCAAGTAATAAACTAAATTGCGTTCAATCTTAACGACAATTTATTTTTAGTTACTTATCTACGTCCGGTCAGACTGATACTATCAAGAGACTGGTTTGATAACCCTCTCCCCAGATAATCTTACATGACACAGTGTATCCAGAAACTCAAAACTAAAACTGTTGCACTGATGTGTATAGACTAACGTACAAATATCTTTAGATAATTTCGAGATTGACAACATAACTTTATTAAAAGCAACTTTTAATCAAAGTGAAAAGTCAAAATTTCTTTATTTCATCGTTATAAGTGCTATAACATACAGATATACAGCAGCATAACACAAAGCTTAATAAACGTCATTTCTCGACGTCAGAAGCATAAGGTCGGATCTGATTTTTTTCTGAATTTTTGAAGGATTGAATATGTAACTTGTTAAACTATCTAAGAAATGAAACTAATAGGTTTACTCTCCCCTTTTAAGTTTACGCCAGTCTCAACGGATTATTAACACAATTTTCTTAACACTCTCCTGTAAAGTAAGAAACAGACAAATCCGAGCTTATGCTTCTGACGTCTAGATTTATGACTTTAAAAACAAATGTAATCGTCCCCGGTTCGAGTTAATTTCTTTTACTGATGTGATTTTTTAATATTTGATTAATTTCGCGTCATTGGTATTAAACTTTTGGAAAGCAACAAACCCCCGAGATCCTTGTTCCGCTAAGGGATCTCCAACCTATGTACTCGTATAAATATCCGGCTATTCTATATCACGGTCCAACATAGTAAAGAACAAATTTAATGATATAATTAGTGATAATACTAGGTGTATAAGTAAGTAATATGTTATGTTATTGAAATATTTATTGTTATCTATTATTTAAAAATGTAATTTTATAATTTTATTGCCACACCCTAACAGGGTTTGTTCTTAGATTTAAGACATATGCAATAAATAAATACTGAATACTAAACGTATAATTACTACCGGTTGCGGTCCGGACTTGTGAAGGGGATTATTCTGTGTAGTATTGGACCACCTCGTTACAAGTCTGCCTAATGAATGTATTAGCAGTGGCTTCTCAGAGGTAACTGAATGTTGACGTTTATCGTCCATTCCCGGTTGTAATTTGCAATAACTGTCGTAGTGTATTAACATGCAATGTCATAATGACAGTGAACGTTAAACATCAACATTGGGATATCACACATTGAACTTATAGACGAGATGAGACTAATAATAATAATATTTTAGCATTATTCACAACTGAAGAGCCTATATTTTAACAAGATTATTTTTTTATACGGCGATGGGCTCACCCCCTGTCACGTTGGGTTGAATACGCTTTGTGAACCGTGGGTACTTGCTTTAGCAAATGCCTCTGCCTACCCCTCTTTGGGATTAAAGGCGTGAAGTGTATTTATTTTTTTTTATTTTATTATTTTTTTAACTGATGTTATATAGGTTTTTTTTAAATGTAGTTTGTATGATTATTTTTATTTTTGTGATTTTTTAAATGATTTTTGATAGTTGGTTAGTTTGTTTTTTTTTTTAATCTATTGGAAAAGATGCGTTATAATGTGCCAGAGCCTGATACATGTACTTACATTGAAAAAAAATATCTTAGTTCATCATTTAAGCATTATTTCATAAACGTAAATTGACCTTACTCCTCTTCATTCAACTTCTAACCCCCCTAGGGCCAACAAACTTCCAAAAGCTTGTTATATTTTATAGTGAAGAATACACGATACCTACCTATACAGTAAACATGCTCAAGTATGAAGATTTGAGTCTGCTCTGCGAAGAAGACTGCAAAACAATGTAAACCTGTATCTTCACAATATAGGCGCAGAATAACTGTGTTCGTACGATTACTTGAATTCTAGTGTTAGAATTTATTTAAATATCAGGTATCTCCGTACCAAATATCAACAAAATCTGTCCAGTAGTTTTGACGTGATTCGCGAACAGACAGAATTTTTTTCAAAAAATATGAAAATCGGCTTCTGTGACGGTAACTTGATATACTCCAATGGTTTTCTCGTAAAAATAATCAATGTACAGTTTTGGACCCTGAACAGTTTTACTATAGTATAGATTATGTATGTGCAAAATAAGCTCTTTATTTTTATAAGTATTGTGTGTGTTCTTAACTTTTGATAATTTCGTGTAATTTCTTTCTATGTTGTGTATTTTTTGACACCCTCTCTTACTTACACATTTTCTCACACCCTCAAACTTACAATGCATAAATTACTGGTAGAAAATCTTTACAATTAAGTCCGCCGGTACAGTTTGTACAACTCGGTGCAATAAAGTGTCAATAAAAGAAATAAATAAAATAATTGCAAAAAAGGCAAATGCAAAATACAACTTTACATATCACTGAATTTATTTACTATACTAGCGCTGAGTAAAGTTTTTACAAACCCCTTACTTGCCTATATATAATTATATATCTGCGCCCCTACCTCGCATCAATGAGGTTCTTTAGTCCCCTTTTTAGGTACCTACGTAATCAATTTTAAACCACACAACAACCCTTATAATCTTAAAAAATAACAATTACTAAAAATCAATATTCATGTAACAAAAACACTGAAACAAAACCACATCACTCTGTTCTCTATCAGCCAAGCAATTACATCTCGCCATAAGTAATACGTAGGACACTACAAGGTGTACATTGGAAGTTATGCTTGGTTCAGCTTTTGAGTGAATTTTCTAGCATCGAGAGTTCAGTTTATGTTAGCTAGAAAGGTATAAAGGTCAGCCCACACCAGCAATTAGTGCGCGCGCGCGAAGAGCGAGTGAATCGCACCCGCCGACTGTGTGACCGTGCCCCTGCATATTCATTAC
>SJJU01011165.1:0-10435 GCA_012932125.1 Conopomorpha cramerella
TTGGTACACGTCTAGTAGACGGATTCGAACCCGTAACTCCCGATTGCAAGTCAAGTATCCAACCAACTGGATCAAAGCGGCTAGTGCGTAAAAAGTACCCAAATAGGCCTTGGAATTGTTGATATATTTATGAACTCAGCTGTGCAAAGAAAACACAACCGGCAGTTTTAATTACAGATTAACAGAACTAGTTAAATTGATACATCAATTCATAGTATAAAACAAAGTCGCCTCCCGCTGTCCGTCCCTATATGTATGCTTGGATATTGAAAACTACGCCACGGATTTAGATACGGTTTTCTTTACTAGATAGACTGATCCTCGACGAAAGTTTATATATATTTTTCGTCGCAGTACCGTGCTGAAACAGGCTCCTCAAAAGGAGTCCCGTGATGGAGATGGCTTCACGGAGGTGAAGAGGAGAAAACGGAAGCCCTCCTGCAGAAACCAGTGCGGAACTGCATCGAGCTCTAGTGAGCAGTGCTTCCGCGTAGAGGTGCCCACCACCCAGATCTACGTGTCTCGCGTCTACTACGCAGTGAAGGCCGCAGAGGTGGTGAGCTACATCCAGAAGAAAGCGGGCTGGCTGCGGAGAGTTGAGAAGCTGAACTCTCATCATAACGTGAGCTTTAGCTCTTTTGTGGTGAGAGTTCCGACGGCTGAAGTCTCGACGTTCCTCAGCCCTGACTTCTGGCCGAAGGGTGTCAAGTTTCGGCGCTTTAGAGGGCGCCTGGCACGAGACCCCGCGGAGCACAACACGTCGCGTGTGCATTAGTTTTAAGTTTATTATAGTATATATATTTATAGGTATAAGGTATTTATTTATATGGGTCCTAGAATTAGTAACATTGCATGCATAATATAGTAGAGTAACTCTCATTGCACTCTTGGCAAAGCCGGGGCGGGCCGTTAGTACATAATATGTGTCTATTTATTGATAAATGCCACAATGTAAAAATATACATAGAATGGTAATCTATGGTAACCTCAAAGTATTTTTAGTCAGGCAGATACATCCATATATGTGCGTCTTCTTTTTATCTTACTATCTTTTAATCGAGTGGAAATTAAACGATAAAGACATTCAACATAATACGTTTTAATACGATTATTACAGCAATTGTAAACCATATAAAATAACGCAATAGGCATAGCATGAGGTAAGTTAATTTGTAATCGGACAGTTGTGTTTTGCAATGACTCAAAGCAAGCAGTTAGAAACAGTATATACACACATCAAAAGTGTCTAGGGATCAAGTACATTTTAGAAGATTGCAATCAAGAATATATTTTACAAAAACAGAATTCATTCATAATTTATTCAAAATGTGGTGATAAGTCATTGATACAGGCATGGGAATTAGGTAGGAGACCAATCCAGAAGATTAGATTTGATTTAAATAAATTAGATTTTTTTTAGAGCTAAAAATGTACTAGACACTTTTGATGTGTGTATAATCAACTTAGCCTAATTGGTCCGTATTTAGAGTACACGTGATCAGCTTTGAAAACCTTCGCTAGCGGTGCACTAGCGCTGTTCTAACTTTATGAACACCATGATAATTTTGCAAGTGATTATTTTTTACCTGATCCACTTGGCGGTGACACAAGATCGCAAGGAACATTTTATCTGAGTCTGATAATAAAGCACATATCCCCGTGAAGAGAAAAGTAAAGTACGCGTTTTCTTCGTATGACGACAGTATTGTGTGTCGACCTATCTCGATAAATACCTACGCCTAGTAAAATATTATAAGCTACTTAGAGTCTGCCTAGGTGTGAGTACAAGTATCAAAGATTTCCGTTTGCGTGTTCAATATGTCAACCAATTTTTCTACAGATATAAGAATCATCATAAGATTCAAAATCGTCTGACAACTCTAGCACTACGTCACTTGAGTGTTTTGACGGTTTCAAAGGGAATCTACAAAGTTGGTCGAGAATTAACTGATCTATTTGTAGGTGAATTTTGCTGGAAGTTCGTAAAAATATTTTTTCGTGAAAGAGATTCTACTGTACGTCAATGTACAACGACAAACGAATGGTAGGTACCAGACATGAAATAAAAACTACATTGTATTAAATACTCGAGGTTTTCTTTTGTCAATTGCTTACATACATTTTGTACATACACGCGTCTTGCTAATTTGTCAGTTATTGTATGGACCGGTGACTCAAAAAAAAAAAACTCATGAGTACATCATGGAGGAGATTAACATAACAACCGTGAACATAGTTTAGGCTCAAACGGAATATATTGAATATATGTTTTTGAAACCTTTATAAATTATGATTAGTTCTGTGAAGTCAAACAAATAAGTGACCTAATTTGCACTAAAATTCCGTGACAAATAGTTCTACTATATAAAAAATAATACACTTATCGTCTTACTAATACTAAACCACTACGGTATGGAAACACTTGAAAAAAGACGATCCCGTAATAGATCTAATTTTTCTTCACAAATTACTATCAGGCAGAATGGATTGTTCCCAGTTGTTAGACAAAATAACCCTACATGTTCCAAAAAACAGAGCCAGAGTCGTCAACCCAATTCCATTCCACCTTCCTCGTTCTCGTACAAATGTTGGTTCCCATGCCCCCCTACGGAGAAGAATTTTTCAAACTTGTAACAACAATAAGGCTATTTTAGACATCCATAATTGTAATATCAACTATCTGAAAATGTTTCCTATTAGTTTACCATAAATCATTTTATATTTTTTGTTCCACTTTAGAACGCATTTGTTAGTTTAATTATTTCTTTTAATTCTATGTTTACGCTAATGCATGATGTGGTCGCCTTTTAGTGGGGGATACACAGACTAATTTTTAAGTTATTTACGTATTATCTTTTGTGTAATCTTCTGTTGGTGATCCAAATAAAAATAATAAAAAAAAAAAAAACCGTGATGCGCAGATGCACTTGCTAAGCAAATGCCCACTGTTCAAACTGGGGAATTAATAGGGTCATAACTTTGTGGTATTCTGGTTTCAACGCCATTTTCGTTCACCGATACGAACGTCGCAGGGCATAGGCTCCGATACATACCATTCTATACACATACGGCTATACTACTCTCTACTCTAAACGTGCCTTTTGTTGTCTAATCTGCGATTTCTCGAAGGGTAAAATTAGTTTGACAAAGCATTCAAATTCAACAGTAGTTGTGACAGTAAACAACCGCCATCGGTCAATCGCATCACCGATCAACTGAACCGATACCTTTGTCGAATGGAAGGTACACAGAATGAGAATTAACTGGGAGAATACTATTTTTAATTTGTTTTTATGAACAAGTGTTTGATCACCATCCTGCCTGATGTTAAGCAGCGATGCGGTCTACGATGGAGCACACTTGTTCATTAGGTACCTATCTAGTGTTGTTGTCTTTCAGCTATTAAACAGAATTAAAAATCTATTTTCGATCATCTTTGTGAATAGGTACTACATTTTTAAACGTATGTACCATCAACGTGATAAGGAACAATAAAGTTGGTTCTCCCCGCTTTTTCCTTATAGCACATACTTGTCCACTGCTGGACATAGGCCTCCCCAATTGCACACCACTGTGATCTGTTTTCGGCTTCTCGCAACCAGCTTCTGCCAGCCATCTTGCGTACATCATCAGTCCACCTTGCCTGAGGGCGGCCTACACTCCGTTTGCCGAGACGCGGTCTCCACTCGAGAACTTTTCTATATCATTCTCATATCCCATGCTGATCTGGGATGTAAATAAAGTGCATCAGACGCCTATTCACCTGGTGTGTCATAGGATCAGACTACGGGATTTGGCGATTTTGTTGTATTTTGGCTATGAGCTAGCAACTTGTAATTTAATTTGCTGCCCATATTGACTCTTTATTACGCTAAATGTGGCCGAAGTTTCCTTGTGGTCCTAGGATTCTGTCGGGACTCGGGGGTCTGTAGGGTTAAGGAGGAAGGACGGACGTAAGTGTATGTGTGTGTGTGTGTACTTTTATAGTTTTCATTAAAAATTATTCTGTCAGTTTAAATTTTGTCTTTAAAATAATCTACTTTACAGACTTGAGCCAATTGCGTATTTTGGGATTCATCATCAGCCACATGACGTCCACTGCTGGACGAAGGCCTCTCCTAATGATTTTCATGATCAACTGGGGGGAATGCCGATAATCGCCACGCTTGGCACGCGTGTTGGCGATCACAGTGGTGTTGTGGTTTAACAGAGATTTTTTTTCTCACAGAGAGCGCTGCTGCCGGTCCTCTGGAAAGTTCCATCGGACGCCTCTTACGACCCCTAAGACGGGAAAAGTTACTCTCGCATTTTTGGATTAGGCATTTTCCAATGAGAGGAACAAACAATACAATATTCTATCTGCTATATTGCTGATGTTTAATTTGTATGGTACGGTTACCTACAGCGTAACTTCCCACAAGAAAACAAAAGATGAAAGCACATACTTCTCACCACAGTTTGTTATATTCATATGACCATTGTTCAGATAAAAATAGGACTCATTCTAACAAAGTGAACTAGTTTTCAACAGATGTCTCTGGCATATTCAAGAGCATGTTCAAAAAAAGCTTCAGTATTTATTTATTGAGTAAATCTTCTATCAATAGGTCTAAATGACGCAAATAAAACACACTATATTTCATATAATATACGAATA
Source organism: Conopomorpha cramerella (assembly GCA_012932125.1). Classification (NCBI taxonomy): domain Eukaryota; kingdom Metazoa; phylum Arthropoda; class Insecta; order Lepidoptera; family Gracillariidae; genus Conopomorpha; species Conopomorpha cramerella. The sequence continues at coordinate 4,658 of SJJU01011165.1, forward strand.
ATTTTTTCGTCTACTTTTATCGAAACAGAAGTCCAGTAGTGAACATCTGACATGAGGATAATCGAAACACTAGCTAAAGCTAAATACTTGTAACAAGTAGGTAGGTTTATTTAATTTTAATTTATTTTATAAGAAAAATATTCCGCTAAGAAAGTTATTGCAGAAGGTAAATCATCATAGTAATTGGCCACAATATTAACTTTAAATGCAACTACCCTTTTAGTAAAATTCTATAATCGAATGAACCAATTGAGGGTATCTGGACATAAAGAATTGCGTTAAACGTTTAATTGCAAAAAATCGTAGAAACAAATATATTTATTCAGCTAATTCACTTATTTTATTAGACAAACTTTGTCAATGTTGACAGTTACTGGATGGTCGGTTTTTTTCATTTCCCCGCATTGTCGCCAAAGTAAAAGATGTTCATATATACGAGCCCGATAACGTTTCTAAGACCATTGCACAAAGGACCCCCCTTTTACACGCAGTTTGTAACAGTGTAACTAACTCCTTAATCAAGGTACTGATAGACAGTCACTTGTTACATCGAGCATTTGCCAACCTGAACATTTATTTTTTTATTGTGATGTTGCATTCAATAGAATGCCCATTACTAGTCAATGACCAAAAGCCTAGCAGCACCTTTACTTACTACATTGATTTTCAGTGGCGTGCACACCATATAGGCAAAAAGACACCGCCTACCTTAGTATTTTGGCTACCCGACCTAATAATAGAGTTATTGCTAGAATCTTTTTTTGTTGTACTCACGACATAGGCTACGGCCTGGAACTGCAACGAAGGTCCTGTGTTTTGTGGGCGAGTAGATACGTAGGGGTCTATATTTCCTAAAGACATGTTACCTATACAATACATAGATGTCAATCCTTGGAGATTACTGCCTACCTTGTTGTAAAAGCAAGTGCACGCCACTGTTGATTTTGGTGATTTGAAAAACGGGAACTACGCAATTTCTCAAAGTAAATTAAATTCCCTATTGTAGTAAATTGTACCGGCTAAAAATATTCTAACCGCGCGGCGCGATACATCTTCCGCAGCTTGCAATATCGAATTTGATATCGATGAAGTAATTTTTAGTCATATTTCATGTAGTGACATTCGATATCTGTTTTTCAAATTACTTACACGATAAGATAAAGTACGTGTTTATACCCAATAATATTGGCATATTCATTTAGTGCTAATCGAGGATGAGGTTCGTCCTACTGTATACTACATTGCCAAATGGATGTGAATGTGCCGGAATAGAAGTGTTAGGGTGACTGTATCTATTATTAACTAACTGGCCCGGCAAAGGTTGTTTTGCCAATATCTATTTTGTATAGAGATAAAAAAAAATACGTTTCCCCGCATTGTCGCCATAGCAAAAGTTTTTCATATTGACAACAACGTTTCTAAGACCATTGCTCGGGTCCTTTTACACGCAGTTTAAATCTTCTCGATATAATTCTATGTAGGTATGTATTGACATCTAACATACTGTCTGTCCGACCAGCGAAGTGAATTGCGAATTTTGAAATCAGGCCATTATTTCGGCTAGGGAGTTGTATTTCTTATACAACTACATGACATAAATGATTAACAGTTGTTTGTTGTTTCTCTGCTATTATATGCATGTTTTATATACATAAACGTTCCTCAAGAATCACTCTATCCATTAAAAAAAACAGCATAAAAATCTGTTGTGTAGTTTTAAAGATCTAAGTATAGATATGGACAGACAGCTGGAGGCGACATTGTTTTATACATACTATGTATTATACATATAAACCGTCTTCTTAAATCAATCTATCTATTAAAGAAAACCGCATGAAAAGTTTTGAAGATCTAAGCATACATCGCATAAGTAGACAGCGGGAGGCGTCTATGTTTTATACTATGTATTGATGACGTAAAATCCGAGTTTTAAAAAGGCAGGATGGTGGTCAAGCGCCTGTTTATAGTGATAAAATAAGGAGAATACTCACTTTAGTTTTAGTCTCCACACGCACCACGTCCATTGGATCTGCCTTCCCCTTCGTTAGCGCCATCGCGAACACTGTCATATCGTACCGGATGTACGGTTCACTGTAAATAAATAAAGTGACAATAAATAACTGAAGTAAAACAATACGTCTTTACTTTCGATCCCGAACGAGCTCTCAAAATGTGGGATAGAAAAAAATGTTTTTTTTGCTCTCTGAGGGATAAGTTCATATTTTATCATTGTCAATTTTACTTGTAATGCACAGTGCGCAATAAAGGAAAAAATCATTAATTCTAGTCCTAATGCGGCATTAATTAATACGAATATTGTATCTAGTGTTGACAATTCCATGCCAGACCCTCCCTACCCCTGGTGGTATGGTGGGACTAAACCATACCACCATAAGTAGCAGTGGCGTGCACCGGCTTTTACGACAAGGTAGGCAGTGATCCCCAAGAATTGACACCTATGTATAGGTAACTTGTCTTTACGATATATAGGTAGCCAGATAGATTACCTATATTTCCTAAAGACTCGCCCACAAAACACGGGGTTAGCTTCGGTAGTGAGTACAACAAAAAAAGATCTAGCATTAACTCTATTATTTGGTCGGGAAGCTAAAATACTAAGGTAGGCAGTGTCTTTTTGCCTATATGGTGTGCACGCCACTGATAAGTAGTAAGTACATTATTGTCTTCAAAAGCACAAGAGCTATGTATATATTTATATAATAGAATATAATACACAACATTTTGTAGCCTTTGCAGCCGCATGTTCTAATTAGAAAATTAGTATCCAGTGAGGCAGACCCGAGCGAGAGCTTTCTGAATTTTGTATGATATTGAAGCACAGGGTGTGCGCTTTGACCTCTGTCTGAGATACACAATTACACAAAAAGCAAGTGCCGCTGGTGCTCGCAATACACTGACTCTTAATTAAAGATAGTGGTTCCTATATCTACACTGTAGGCACACTCGGCCAAGAAACTGCCACCCTAGTCTCATATGAATTTCATTAGACATTAAGGTACTATATACTGGTCCTATATGTATAATATCTCTACTACGTTGATGTTTTAGTTATACGCGAAGTATTATCAATAGTGATAGAGAACACTTTTTTGGTACATCGTAGGTACATATTAGATGACCTAACATTAGGATAACTGATGATAGGCATTTTTCCTTATCCTAACACAGAAACTTTTCTGATCGTAAAGTGAGCGCAACTACATTCTGATGCCGCCGACGCCGTTTCCTCTCCAGTACCTATACTCGTAGGCCAGGGAAAAGAGTTTGAACATAAGAAGGGAATTTCCAGTTCTAATTCTAAGGAAATTGGTAACAGCGAATAGTAATAAATATAATAGAATAATATTTAAATTTTTCGATAGTTAAATTATTGTGTCACCAATCCAGCCCAACTTTTCCCGTCGTGGTGGTCGTAAGAGGCGACCCAGGGGATTTTCCATAACACGGGCAGCAGCGCTCTCTGTGAGTAAAACCACAACACCACTGTGATCACCAACCCGCCTGCCAAGCGTGCCGATTATTGGCATTCCCTCTGGTGATCTACTAATTTCGAGTTTGCTAATCGCTGGCATACAGCTCGAAGAACATATGAAGCCTGTCAACGACTAAAGATGCGACGAGGACCCGACGCAGTCTCCGTAATGTGGTCGTCATGCCCCAGAAGGGGAAGAGTTGGCGAACAAAACAGGGACGGATAAAGATAATTTGTATGGAGTCAAGAAAACGTGTGCGTTGAAAAGAGGCAAAAGCAAGTAGATGCGTCTCCAGAGAATGGCCCGTACGCCGAGAGGCAGGTAGGGCTTGGGTGGTGGTGGGATTATTCCTGATCTACTAATTTATACATCGATTTTACGGTGAAATAAGACATCACAAAAAAACTACCTAAAAATAAAAACAAAAACCTCATAAATCTGTATATGTATGTAAATGAAAAATGTTATTGGTTCAAGTTACAGGCAGCTTTAGCAATTAAATATCACATCCCACTACGGATTCTACGATGAAATGTGGGTAGTTATCAATGATAGCGTCTGCCTTATCCTTAATGAGATAATAGCTGGTGTTAGACAAAAGTATATTCAGGGTTATCATTATTACCTATATTTAATCCGTATTTTTAATCATACGATAATTGAATTATTGTGTCACTAACCCAGCCCAACTTTTCCCGTCGTGGGTGTCGTAAGAGCCAACCGAGGGAACTCTCCAGAGGACGGGCAGCAGGGCTCTCTGTGAGTTAAACCACAACACCACTGAGATCGCCAACCTGCCTGCCACCCTAAGGTCTCATATGAACTTCATTAGACATTACTTTGCCGAAGAACTACAAACTCTTATTTAGAATTACTTTTGGTATCTAGTGTGGGAGAGACGTGACTGTTTAAAATAATTTATAAATAACGTAGATACACATATTATAGTATATTTAGGTTATATATAGTAGTTAATACAATATGTATAAGGTTTATTTATATGATGTAAGTTCGTAAATAATTGTACGTGCACCTATATTTATTACCATAATTATGTATATTTATACTATTTTAGTACTAGGTTCAAACATGCTCGACCGGATAGCGACACACACGCAAGAGTTTATTCATTCATTCATTCATACACAGAACTGTAGTTACCGTCGATACAAAAACCCCACTGTTTAGTTTTCACCATATTTGGGAAAAGTACACTTCAACGATTATTCAGTCAGTCAGTCTCTCTCGAACGCATCAAAATCATTCAGACATCTTCATTAAATTAATTTGGACAAAAAAAAAAGAAAGGTTAAGTCCGTGATCTTTGGACAGCTTATAACACTATCGCGGACAGTGAACTGCTATAAGCGATAATACTTGATAACACATTTATTGTGTCTATTTAGAGTCTGCGAAGGTGTGATGGTGTAATTAGTAAACAAGTACTGTGTTCAAATATCTTTTATTTGATTCTGCCCACTCCAAGACTTAGCATACGTCTCAGAACTAAAAAAAAATTCGCCCCTTATACAAAACTTGTGACCCGGTTTCGTACGAGGGCAATGCTGATAATAGCGTATCTGTACTATATTATGCATGTAATATACATATAAACTTTAATTTAATAACCGTCATGAAGATCTAAATTTAAGCAAACGTAGGGACAGCGCGCTTTATACTACGTAATGATTGAAACACTGTCAGCTGATTGAGTCTGTATGGATAGACAGATTTTTTTTCACTTAGGGTCATTGACATAAACGAAAATGTACTAAGTAGGGTCTACATAAACAGTAGACTTCAGCTAAAAAGGGTATTTATTTACGATTCACCCTGTGTATGTGTGTCTTGTAAGTAAATTCGATAACGTGCGTTTCTTAGAAATAAATTTTCAATGCTGACTAATTTAGATATTTCAATGTACTTATAGATAACAAGTTTCAATAACTGGAAAGTGCAATCTGAAAGTAACACATGTACTCAAGGTCGTTTAGTAATTACATGTAAGGGACTAGTTGTACCGGAGAACTTCAAACCATCCCATAATTTTTTCCACATGCTAAAATTCAAACACTACAGTTACCATTTTTCATGGATAATGTGCTCTGAGAGTCTCTTACATTTCCGAATTTGATTTTCAACTAGCTGATTCAGCAAACGTTGTTTTACCGATATATATAATCTATTATATAAAAATCAAAGCCACTTTTCGTTGTCATTCCATAACTCCGGAACGGGTGGACCGATTTCGCTAATTCTTTCTTTGTTGTGCTTATTAATGGCA
>SJJU01011167.1:0-12103 GCA_012932125.1 Conopomorpha cramerella
TTTTAATCACTATGAACAAGCGTTTGACCACCATCCTGCCTGATGTTAAGCAGCGATGTGGTCTACGATAGAGCACACTTGTTCACTAGGTACCTATTTTTACCTTTTATGTTTAATTGTTTATCGATGCTACGGGCTGCATGCACGAGAAATGACGTCATTGTCCCGTTCCGCAAGCGAGAGCGCGGCACGAACGAGAGAGCAGCATGATCACTCCTTCTAATATTATGCTACTGTAATGTTTGACGTTGTCACGTCAAACTACCGTCCGTAAACTGACTTTACAGACAACCATTTTTTTTATTACTCACCTTCTGGATCCCACTGCAGGACAAAGGCATCCTCTTCCCTTTCTCCGTCTTCTCTGATTCTGCCTTGATGCCACCAGTTTATTATGTCTGGCAGACGATCTCGTCACACCACCGCTTCTGTGGTCCGTCCCGTTGTCTCTTGCCGTTCGGAGCTAGCTCGTCACCTTATTTGTCCAACGTCGCGGTGACATGCGAGCAACGTGGCCAGCCCAATTCCATTTAGAGCCACCGCGCACTTACAATTTTTAATCGAACGATAGTTTGATCGTTCTCGGAATCAGTATGGAGCTATATAGCAGTGCGCGCACTTCTCGATAAAAATTCTAAACTAGTCCAAACTATCGTTGGACCGGACGGGCGGTGGCTCTTAAGTTTATTTGAAAAGTATTTTTACTACGGTAACAAGATACACTTAGATATAAACCTGGAACAGGAAGTAGTATAATATCCTGAAATTCATAAGGGATATTGTAAAACTACAAAACTGGTAAAATTACTGCGCGCACGTATGTCCATTACATTCCCCTAGGAATTTGGGGACAAAATAGCCCATGTTACTTGGAGATAATAGTTATGTGGATATTGTGTGATTTTTTTCGTAATCTCTCCTACCGTCCATTGTTGCTCGTTTTGTTTGTCTATTTCACAATGTTATGTTTACACTATTTTACGACTGCTATAAAATATGCCTGCGGATTAATGGAGAATTACTTATGTATGTACATTACCATCAATGGTTTAATTTCTATGCTAATGTGGTACTATGGTAATGTTTATGGGACAATTAAAAGCTTTACGATACGAACGTATACGGTGTAATATAGATGAGCTTTAGCTTAGTGTGGCTTTACTTGAGCTTTTTATTTAAGAATGTTGTTTGTCTTATTTCTCTCTAGCTGAAGCGGCAAACGTTGTGTTTTTTTTTTCACTGCGGGACCAGGACCTCCGTGATAATTTGGGGGGTAATGCCCATAAATCGGCAAGCTTGGCAGGCGGGTTGGCGATCACAGTGATGTTGTGGTTTAACACACAGAGAGCGCTGCAGCCCGTCCTCTAGAGTTCCCTTGATCGGCTCGCACAGATCCCCAACACGGGAAAAGATGTGCTTACAGTTCTCTGTTTGCTACGGTCCTGACATACCCCCCTTTCGTTTCATCAACATTCATACATGTTTTCGTACATGATCTCCGGTTTCGAGTATTGGTCACGCCACCTTCCGCCATAACTAAAGTTTATATCGGCCCAAATCTACACGATTCTAAACGCTAGAAGGAAGCCATTACAAAATACATCACAATATATTCTCTTCAATGTTTCATTTGAAGAAAAAAGAAATATCTACTTAATACGTTCTATTTTATGCCATTTTCCTAAGTTTTATTTATATTACCATTATTATTTTTGTGTTTATTTTACTAAAAATAATAAAATATGCACTTTATCTAAAAAAAATAAAATTGATTTGCAACTTTCAGCGTTACATTTCCTTCATTTAACAATGAAATTTCCATTTAAAATAGTTTTGATTATACAATGAACAAACAGTCAGTCATGGAGCGATTCCGTTTATATATATTGTATATTTAGGTAATAATATATTTCGTGACGTTTTACCACAATGCCGTTTAATGGTTATATTCTAAACGTGTTCGAGGCAATATCTGTGTTTTCACTTGTGAGAGGTCACGAGACCTCAAATAGCGGATTTATAAATTTCTCGTATCTTAAAACGATTACTATTTTGACTGTTATTGCGTAATGTTTTTAGTGTACAAGAGAGTGGATATTTATTAATTTATGTATAGTACGCCTAAATCACCTTCCACCACCGCCGCCTTTCGCTGTCTGTCCCTATGTATGCTTAAATGTTTCAATCTACACAACGAATTTTGATGCGGTTGTCTTTAATATAGTGATTTTAGATGAAGGTTTAAATGTATAATACATCATTAATAGCAGGGAAACTGTATATAGCAGAAAAAAACCACAGTTTGCTAAATAATAGTAATGGTTTAAAAAGCGCACGTATTTCGAAACTAATTTCAAATCCATTTCAATCATAGAAAACAAAGAAAGATAGGACTATGATCATTTTGAAGGTACTTAAACTCCTAGTCTCCTACCTAATTCTCCATGCCCGTATCAATGTCTTATCACCACATTTTGAATAAATTATAAATGAAGTCAATTTTTGTAAAATATATTCTTGATTGCAATCTTCTAAAATGTACTTGATACCTAGGCACTTTTGATGTGTATATTAACTGTAACATCTAGACTTGCAAGACGGATAGCGGTCTCAGTTTTTCTCTTTCTAAGCAATACCTATGTGTAGAAGTTGGATTCACTTCTGGAGCCAAGCTGTCATTTAGGTAGTAAAAGTAGCCGTAAGGGACAAACGATCAATATCCTTGGTCTTTCACTCCTGAATGTGTATCATATCGTTCTCTCGGAATGCAAGTTTACTCTAAGAGTCAGCTTCGGATTGTCTAGTTGTCTTTGGTCTGACACTTTCTTCTATGATCGTTCGTCTTTGGACTCGCTCTTTTGTTGATTTGCTAACCGACTTCAAAAACAGGAGGAGGTTCTCAATTCGTCTGTATTTGTTTTTATGTTTGTTACCTCAGAACTTTCGCCTGGGTGAACCGATTTGGTCCAGTTGGACGGATACTTGACTTGTAACCGGGAGGTCGCGGGTTCGAGTCCGGCTACTGGACGTGTACCAATGGGACTCTTTTTCAGAGCTTATGTACGCAACGCAACGCTCGTGCGGTGAAGGACAACATCGTGATGAAACCCGCACACCACAAGGTGTGTGAACCCTATAATGGCGATGGGCTCACCCCCTGTCACGTTGGGTTAAATACGCTCGGTGAACCGTGGGCATTGCTTATTAAGCAAGTGCCTCTGCCTACCCCGCTCTGGGATTAAAAGGCGTGAAGTGTATTTATTATTTATTTTTATTGAACCGATTTGGATGTTTTTTTTTATTATTTATTTGAATGGTGGTGCTTCCCGTTTGGTCCCATATAAATTTGGTTCAGTTCCGACAATGGCATCCATGAGAAAACCATATGAATGTCTAATTTTACTGGTTGAAGTCGGTTATTTTTTCTTTATGTTATGTTTAAAAGAAAACCTCTCATTAGCCGGTTTAAGAGTGTTTATAGTCTAGTTTTTTTTTTATTTGACGATCTAGGTCTCCACGATATCTGTAATTATGCAACAAGTTGATTGCAAAATCGTGACTACGTATCCTCTTTTTTATGTATGATTGAGACGTAATATACTTTTAGGATTGAAAGTAAAATAACATAACTTAATAAAAAAAGAACCGACTTCAACCAGTAAAATTTGACATATATTATGTGGTTTTCTCATGGATGCCATTGTCGGAACTGATCTTATTTTCCGGCGCTGATATTTTTTTTAAATCAAATGCTGTCTGTGACACTTTTTTAAATATTTATTCGCTTAAATCGTCGCATTAAATTGCGTGTGTAATTATTAAATGTGTATGTGTTATAATACGAGAAATGATAGTATTTATAATGTCTTCATTTTGTTACTACTGATTGAGAAATATAGTTGATTATTTCACACAATATCAGTAAAGGAAATTGAGATGATTTCTTTCTGAAATTATTTATTGTTTTAAGCGGCACACGCATTTTTCTATACTAATATTACAAGTAATATGATATTATAAGAATAATAAAATTCTTCTTACTTATTCGCAACTGCGCCAGTGAAATATCAATTGAAATAATTACCGATAAATTTTATTTTGTTCGCTATTAATGTCTCCTACATTATACACACATACTCACACACATCGCACAGTTAGAACAAAAGTGAATATAAACAAAATATGTCATTTTATGGAATAGAACCTTAACATGAAAGATATAAAACTTAATTTACAAAATCGGCATGTTTCGTATTGGGTCCTTTTTGTTCTAACTATGCGATATTTCCATTCGTTTACTTGGAACATCTTCTTCATCATCCCCGCTAATCAAAACGTTCCTACGTCATGTGAAGAAAAGGTGTAACATCATATTATTTTCATGGGAATATGAGCTTAATTCACCATCAGCCACATAACATCCCCAATAATTTCCTTATTTGGGGTAAAATGCCAATAATTGCCACGCTTGGCAGGCGGGTTGGCGATCGCAGTGGTGTTGTGGTTTAACTCACAGAGAGCGCTGCTGCCAGTCTGGAGAGCTTCCTCGGTCGCCTCGCCGCCACCCCATGACAGGAAACGTTGGGCTGGGATGGTTACACATGTATGCTACTCTCCGTCACCACACGGCATTGTGCTTAATAATAATAATCGTTTATTTTTAAGCACACCACTGCGATCACCAACCCGCCTGCCAGGCGTGGCGATTACTGGCATTTCACCCCAAATGAAGGATTTCATTGGGGGAGGCCCTCGTCCAGCACTAAACGTTATGTGGCTGATGGTGATATTTTCGGTCATTTTTCGATTTGCAAAGACTTGTGTAAGAGTCTCATTGTAATCTCTTTATTATAAAAATTGAGACACGATAATTTTGTAATAAGTAGTGTATTCATTCATTCATTCATACCATCTCACGGGCGTATAATTAATGTTCTTTCATACAGGACCGAGACACGCAACAGTCTTATATGACACACGAATAACAGCCTTTCAATGTACATGTGGGTAACAGCAAGGACATCCCATTGTTCCTCCCGAGATAATATCGATTTAATATTAACCTACGCGTTAAATTCACCTGTCTGTCTGGTCCATGCCAAAACATTGAGATGATTATTTTTTTTCGACAATGCCACGATGATAATAATATTGTTGGTACCTGTGTAGTTTTAGAAAACAATATCAAACAATACTTTTGGACTAATTGAAGATTGCAATCATCGTGGATTTTAATTATTTCTTTGAACTGATGCTGAGTCATCGTCTACTTCAAATTCGTTGTGCATGTTGATGTTTCAATGTAAGTTTTCTTGTATGATCAATTCATGATCTATTTATGGTTATGTCGGATTTATTTCTGATTTAAAATAGCGCGAGTATCATATTACGGGCATTTCTGCATCATTCACCTATCTTTGACAGATATTAAAAAAGGAATCTCAACATTTTTGGAGTGTTCCATATTTGAATTTATAAGAAAATAACCTACCTTTATAATGGTGTATTACTGGCCAGTATCGATAAAAAACCATTGAGTATTTAACTTCTTTTGGCATGACCCTCGTATAGACCTCCTACGAGCACCCAGAGGCCTGAATGGTATGTATGATCTTTGCAAGAAAATTGAGTCGTCTATAATAATTTACGACAAAGAAAAATATTGCAAATTCTGAAGACAACTAGCCGTGTGGTGACGGCGAATAGAATACATGTGTCACCACCCCAGCCCAACTTTTCCCGTCATGGGCGTCGTAAGAGGCGACCGAGGGAACTCTCCAGAGAACGGGCAGCAGCGCTCTCTGTGAGTTAAACCACAACACCACTGCGATCGCCAACCCGCCTGCGAAGCGTGGCGATTACTGGCATTTCACCCCAAATGACGGATCTCATTGGGGGAGGCCCTCGTCCAGCAGTGGACGTTATGTGGCTGATGATAAACAAAAATAAAGTTGACAACGCCTCGAGAGTAGTTCTGAGAACTCCGCGTACTTACACATTATTGAAATTCATAATATCGATTCGCAACATATGAAATATTCAATAGCTGGTGCAGACCAACGTCGCATCACGAGACATTGCAGCAACGGTCTTACGTAACATTCATTATTGATGAATTCACGTGAAAGAGTTGTCGATACGCATTAGACTGTCGCTACTGGGGGCTATTCACGAACGTCGCGTCATATTAATGTTACTGTTGCCGTCAGCTAAGAAGCAAATTATGACAGGTACACTGATAGTGTTGTACAATATTGGAGAGATTCGATTTATTTTAGAAGCGATTTATAAGTGACTACCTGACCGGGCAAACGTTTCTAATATATACATTTTATAAATTTTGTGATAAAAATTAGCCTAAATGTTATTCCAGTGTATAAGGTATCTGCGTGCCAAATATCAACCAAATCTGTCCAGTCGTTTTGACGTGATTCGCGGACAGACATTTTTCCAAAAATATGAAAATCGGCTTCTGTAACGGTAATTTGATAACTCCACTTTATCACGGTTTTCATGTAAGAATCAATGTACAGTTTTGGACCCTGAACAGTTTTATTATAGTAAGTGATGTTTTGCTATCAACAATTATAGTCTTCATAAAGGTTTTTTATACTTGGATGTCTGGATAATTTGAAAAGATGCCAGTTTATTTTCGGTTCTTCTGGCCAGTAAACGAAATTAATTCGAACCGGGCACTTTATTTTTTATTCTCAAATGCATATCAAGTTGTTTTGTATTATGCTACGGTTTATCTGCACTTGTAACGATGAAATTCTGAAAGACTTCGATTATGACTGAATTTGACGATCGTAGATATTATTCGTTGCTACTTGCTCCACTTCGGATTATGTGGCCATCCTACATTTACTATTTTGATTTCTTTTCAGACACCCGTGACACAATTTCCATAGATCATTTTTGCGTATCGTCTTCGGCAGATTCGACCTGAGAGACTTACTGACGAAATCTTGCAGTTTATTTTACATTTCCATTATAAATATAAATATTTATAAATAAATATTTCACAACGACACACACATTGCCTTCATCGCATGTTAAGTAGCTAAAGCACTTGTGTTATATTCAGGCAACGAAATATACTTACTTAAATACATTTATCTTCTTTTAAATACATATTTATATAAATAAAACACCCAGACGCATCCAACAAGTACTTAAAAGCGCACCACCTAAGTACCTGTCAGCGTTGGGAAGCAGCAGACATGCTGACCATTACACCAACGGGAGCGTCAAAATATTGATGTAGACTTTAAAAAAACTGTCCGAATAATAATATACTACCGAAGACAGAAGATTGACAGAGTTACGCGAATACATCCAGATTGATGTTGCTAATAATTAAATTGATCGAAGATTTGATTACATTTGTGGGAAAATAATGCACATTGTTTAGAAATAGATTTGGATCTTGTTAATAAATGATCTATTCATGCTGCATGTTATCTTTGTTTGCATCTGGATATGGAAGATTGCAAAATTCAGTTGGCTCATGCGTGTCAAGCAAATTGAAGAGCCATTTTCGGTTAATAATAACTTACATTACATACATACATTAGACTTTATCGTAAGCGACAATTTTTGACAAATTGTGTTTTTCATCTCAAATGGCGTTTATAACTGTAACGCCTCATACGTCAATATAGTTTTTAATAAAATGTTAGATCTGTGTGTCTTGTACGTGCAAAGATATTAAAAAAGACTTCTACTTTAAAATTTTAATTTTGTCGCGTACGATAAGTTGGCAGTCATGGCTCGATATTCACGACTATAATCCGTAAGAGGGAGTGGACAGAACCTTAGGATCATCATTAAGACCCTTCGGCTACATTTAGCATAATAATCAGTAAAGAATGTCAATATGTTCAGTTACAAGTTGCTATTAAAATGCGTCCTGTAACTATGATCCCAAAATACCCTTTTAAGCCGAAGTATCTTCATACAAAAAACACAATCTGATCTAGTTACAGTATTTCGATGATATCGTCTGGTGTTAAATTAAACATTTTCTCCATTCGATGATGGTAAAGTTGTTGTTGTGTGTTGACACTTGAGTTCAGTAGACGAAAGAGTGCCACGGAGTTGCATAACCTAATACCCCCATCGCGTTTTTACAATAGGACAACCAGGAGAACGGCAATACGTCATCCATACCAGGTGGATTTACCATTTAGGCGAACCAAACGCTTTGCGTCTACTTTCATAGTGCGAACCCCCAGAATGTGGAATGACTTGCCGGAGTCTGTGTTTTCTGCGCAGTACAGTTTGAAGGTCTTCAAGTCACTGGGGTGAATAGGTACCTAATAAACAAGTGTGCTCCATCGTAGACCACATCGATGCTTAACATCAGGCAGGATGGTAGCCAAACGCTTCTTCATAGCGATAAAACAAAAAAAAATCGATGTTTAAGAATATTGGAGATCCGCAATACATCCGGGTTGTCGAGCAAAAACAGCCCCAACGTACAGATGACCTTAGAGTTAGTTTTTTATGGCAGTTGCAAGTGTTTAGCTCACCTCAAACCTGTGCATACAAAAGGCGGCATCGACCGCAGAACGCAGTGAAATATAAAAACCCGACATCCGCGTAGGAATCTTCTGTCATAAACGAAACTTAACCGCGAGTATCAATATTTTGACTTGTTGTAGTAAACAAGTTTGTGATTCGTGAACCCGATTGTCTTATAAACTGTTTGGTAGTGTAGCTCAATATTGGAATGGTGGATAATCATTCCGCTAGGCTTGTTATTGTACAACCGGCTTCAGAGAAAGTGAAGTTCAAATACCTACCGTACAGTCACGTGTTCAGGGATTTCAAACCGACCAATGATAGTTGAGCTCCTGTTGTTATAACTGTCAGTAGAGAGTCAGAGTAACCATTAAATTCACGCCTGTCTCCCGGAGGGATAGCCAGAGATTACAGATCTTCGTTTGCCACGGTCCTAACATACCCGTTTCCCTTCATCTACATTCATACATATTTTTATACATGATCTCCGGTTTTTCGTGTGCATTTCCCGCCACCTTCTTCCAGGACACCACTAATTTGGTTGATGAATCTCCTTCTGGGGCGACCTCAGAATAACTAATACCAATAGACAATGATATCAGAATATGGGTACTTGAAGTAAAAGGCAAGTCGCTTTTTTTTTGCAGCACGAGAGTGAATAAAACGGAATAATGAACAGTGTGATTGCTTTGGCTTAGGGGTCGAAAACCTGATTTTGTATTATTTGTATGAATAAATGGATGAACACTTTTGTGTATGTACTAGATATTACATAAATAGCGTGTACCAGATAAAAGGCGCCTGAAAGACAAATAGACTTTGCTTGCTTATGTATGCCAATATAAATAAATAAAATATAATAGTGTAAATACTTATTAATTTGTCGTTTAAACAAACGGTAGCCAGTTTGTCATTAGCAACGTATTTTGTTGAAGTATTGCAGCCCTAATGTCGTTTCAGACCTTTCAGTATTTTTTTATCTATTATATGCACTTCACGCCTGTCTCTCAGAGGGGTAGGCAGAGACTACAGATCTCCATTTGTCACGGTCCTGAGATACCCCTTTCGCTTCAACTACATTCATACATCTTTACATACATGACCTCCGGTTTCGAGTAGTAATAAAACAAAAATAATAATATTGTCATTTGTTTTAATAGATTTCCTATATGTAGGGTAGTGCGTAAGGAGCCCATTTTGACACATTTATAAAGTTGTTCATATAGTAAAAGTTGTTCGTATTGACGAGCACTAAAACGTTTCTAAGACCTTTTACACACAGTATAATTATGTCAGAAATAATAGTATGTGTATATCAAGTAAATCGTTTATATTAATAAGCATCGAAGAAACACAAAATCGACTGAGAAATATCGATTTTTTGCTGATGCAAACACACGCATCACTATCAGTCACCTCAGTACACCTGTCAATATGGGCTTCAAACAGCGCGCGGTCTGTAGTTCGGCAAGTGAAATGGAGGTAATGAAAACAACATTTACTTTTACTGATTTAAGGCGTTTACAGTGAAAGTGACCTGAGACCTGTACTTAAGTGCACTTACTGCAACCGGCCGTTCCATTTGTTCTTTGAGTAAAAAAAAGTGTATTTTTTTGTGTTAAAACAAGCACTTTATTGCACGGTCACCCAGTCAATCGCAAAATGGTCATATTTCTCTTGTATGATTAAAAAACATTATTTGAGCTTCTGTGGCCCAGTGGTCGAGTGAACTGCAGGAGTTTGCTTTAAACAAAATACACTTCACGCCTTTTAATCCCAAAGCGGGGTAGGCAGAGACACTTGCTTAATAAGCAAACGCCCACGGTTCACCGCGCGTATTTAACCCAACGTGACAGGGGGTGAGCCCATCGCCGTTATAGGGTTCACACACCTTGTGGTGTGCGGGTTTCATCACGATGTTGTCCTTCACCGTACTAAGCGTTGCGTTGCGTACATAGGCTCTGTAAAAGAGTCCCATTGGTACACGTCCAGTTGCCGGACTCGAACCCACGACCTCCCGGTTACAAGTCAGGATCCGACCAACTGGACCACAGCCACAAAAAAACCAGACCGCAGACGATCGAATGTAGTTGCATCTCTTTCCTTTTCAACTATCTATGACAGATTGTTTTTTTTTTAGGAAACTCCTCACAGAGAGGTTTTTTTTTCAAGGTACCTATTCGACAGTTCCGTATGCGTACAATATGATACTTAAATCCTATGAAAGTTAAACTGTAAATTGAATACATTAAATAATATATTCTAACTTGATTGCAGCAGAGTACAAAATTGTGTGAATGAAAACTGTCAAATGTGTCGAATTAAAATATAGACTATAGACGTGTGCTAATGAGTTTCTTTTTTCAGAGCCTATGTATCGTAAATAGACTCACGCAACGGTGAAGGACAACATTGTGATTAAACCCGCATACCACAAGGTGTGTGAACGCTAACCCTGTCGTTTCACTTTAGGGTTAAATACGCTCCCGGAATAAAACGTGTGAAGTTTCTTTTTTATATTGTGTATCAATTCTATTGTAATTCTACTGTCACCAATAAGAGAAATGGCACAATTCTTTACTTTGTATGAAGGATCATCATCAGCCACATAACGTCCACTGCTGGACGAGGGCCTCCCCCAATGAGATCCGTCATTTGGGGTGAAATGCCAGTAATCGCCACGCTTGGCAGGCGGGTTGGCGATCGCAGTGGTGTTGTGGTTTAACTCACAGAGAGCGCTGCTGCCCGTCCTCTGGAGTATATAAGTCTATTAATGTTATTTCAAATAGAATTTTATGTTTTGTTAACCCTAGTGAAAAAGAAAAATATATAAGTACTAAATTCCTACCTACATTCTAATACTAATAGTTCAATATGATATTTACATATCATAGTGTGAAGTGTATTTATTTATTTTTATTTACATACTTTTAAATACATATATAGATAATTAAAACACTCATACGCACACAACAAATGCCTCAGCTCATAGCATTATGTCCGTGGCGGGAATCGAACCCGCGAACGTCGTCCTATAGGCAGATGTCCTGACCACTAGTCCATGCCGGAAGTCAATCTTTACTAGTTCCTATCCTTTATTATTTTAGCGTGTGACCGCCGCAGTAGGATCCATAATCCGACCAGTTTAAAAGCGATCTTGTTTGTATAAGTAGCTCACTGTTTTTTTTTTCATCATTTTACTTTCGCAATGTCGTAACAAGCGATTACCTACCGGCCGGTGAGCGCGGACGCAACTGTATGTATACTTAACCATTGTGAGATAAGTTATTATTATATTGGCATATTTCATGTTTATTATTGTTTTTTTATTAGATCGTAAAACGATACGTAGATACGTAAGGACCCGACGCGAAGTCTCCGTAATGTGGTCGTCATGCCCCAGAAGGGGGAGAGTTGGCAACAAAACAGGGACGGATAAAGATTATTTGTATGGAGTCAAGAAAACGTGTGCGTTGAAAAGAGGCAAAAGCAAGTAGATGCGCACGTCTCCAGAGAATGGCCCGTACGCCGAGAGGCAGGTAGGGCTTGGGTGATGGTGGGATTATCCCTGAAAATA
>SJJU01011170.1:0-20639 GCA_012932125.1 Conopomorpha cramerella
TTCATCGTTATAAGTGCTATAACATACATATATACAGAAGCATAACACAAAGCTTGATGAACGTCATTTATGACTTTAAAACAAAAGTAATCGTCCCCGTTTCGAATTAATTTCTTTTACTGGCCAGAAGAACCGGGAAGAAACTGGCATCTTTTCAAATCGCCAAGGCTTACTGCTAAGTATACTTAACATAAATATGACTTAATTAATGTAACAAACATTGTGACGATGATGATGATGAACTAAAACATTTAGTGATGTCAGGTAAATGTCAGTGAACAGCGTTTTGAAAAGATGGATGTTCCATGTCTTGTGTGATAAATTTTATTCAGTCAGGAAACTAATCGAAAAGAAAATTAATAGTTAAAACAGAACAACGTCTGTCGGGTCCACTAGTATAATATAGAAAGGCATCTTTTTGCTCCCGAATATTCACACGGTCGCCTTTTACGCCATTTACAATTACCATTGACATGAAGAAATAAATCTGGTATCATACGTTTTTATGTCGCAGGCCACGAGACTTATAATATGTTTTTACAATGTAGGCCTTCTTCAGTGCTATGAGTTCAAGTTATACCTACATATTTGGGCAAAATACACTCAAGAACTGATAACGTTTTGATATGTTAGATACAGGTGCCTCTGGGAACTAGATTAGCGACGTCAGGAAACTAATCTAGATCATAAAGTCCACTAGATGGATGTAGAGTTCTGGGATAAGGTCACAGAGTTTCGAAAATGGAACTACATTGAATGTGACAGGTAAATGTTGCACGAAAAGAATATATTTCCTTAAACATATGGCTATCTATACATATTTTAAACATTCAGTAATGTATAATTAAGGAATACCATAATAAAGGCAAATGTTAGATTAAAAAGAACCATAAAACTTATAATGAAAATAGAAGAATATTAACAACAGAAAATCAAGAGATGTTTTATTTATTGATGTAACATGTTGTAGAAATTAGTTCCTACTTTGATACATATCTGCTTAAATCCTTATGGTGTATCTAAATAAAACGAACAATAAGCTAGCCGCTATCAGGCTTATTCGATCGTACTAATAATAAGAGGAGTATCCCACGACATGCTATTTGGTTCCTCAGTCTTCACCTTGAATTTCTGTACACGTTCAATGTTCTTAAAACAATTTATCTACGAAATCAAATCGCGAATTCAGCGAATGGTAACCTCTCTGTACAAGTGCGACCAGTTTTTTTTTTGTTCGTGAACAAGACCGCGTCATTACATCAGATGAAACGTCGAGTTTGAACCATTCGTCTTCCATATTGTGCTATTTTTAGCACACCGGGCGTGGAATTGGGAAACACAAAGGATTTAATATTCAACAAACTAAACACACTGGAACTGATTTTATATCACACTACTTTACTTACTGCCGTACCTCCTCACCACGTTGAAGGCAGCGTTCGTACGACATATTGTTGCAAATTCTTTAGCGCATTTCTCTCGAGAGTGTTAGTCGCGCTTCATCATTTGGTGGTTTTCCGGAAACGTGGAAATGAGAGTGTGCGAGTGTGGGGCAGGGGGCGGGTGCAGCCGGCGGTGCATGCGAGCCCCTCGCGGCGGCGGCGGGTGTCTGCCGCGCCCCCCGCGCAGCATTGCCAAGTTCACTGCCAAGGTCATGCGCGAGCGAGTGCGGCTGCGCGCCGCAATGCAGGAGCCCCGCGGCCGGCCGGCGCGCCGCCAGTGCCTCGCCAGCGAGCGCCCGCGGCACCACGCGCCGCCGCCGCCGCCGCACCACATCAAGGTCACCACCATCACACACACATCATGCCCACATCCTGAAAATTTACACGGAAAAAAGCGTCACCGGACGACGCGCGGCAATCTGGCTGGCGACTCTTCGCTAAATAAAACAAGTTACGCAACATCCGAAACACAACAAACGGTGAGTACAAAAAATGTTTTTCCAGAAGTCAATTCCTGTACCTAGTTTATCTTTACGGCAAATCGATGTTCGCACGGGTCGCTTGATTAATTGAGACGTTCTATTAGATCCAATTACGGAAAACTGGCCAATCGTCTGCATCAGATTAGATAAGTACACAGATACCGCCGCGGCCATGTTGACTTAGGTACGTTCGTTTGTATTGGCAGTGCAGAAGTACATCGTACATACACAACACTTATATCCTCGCAGTTGAGTCACGGAGCCTTATCACCGCTGTGCTAGTTTTAACAGCGCCACACAATTTGAATGTCCATGAAATATCGCGTTTGCGGAATATTTCGCCCATGCGGAAGATGGCCATTACAGACACGTCCCATTGTATTCTAAACGGCGCAGATAGCTACAAACTATACAAAATTACACAGTGAGATCAGAATTGTGTTTTTTGTCGCCCTGCCATCGGGTACATGTGCAATTATTGGCGTCTCTGAAACCGAAACCTGCAACAACATCACAACACCAGTAACATACGACACGAGACAAGCTGTACCTACTGTACATGACAACATGGAATATGCCAAGAAACGTTTGCCAACATCGCGATACATGTGCACAATTTCGCAAAAAGGGTTCCAAATTTTGTGCATAGCAATACCAAAATGCAGAGCGTTTGGTCAAGGGCAACCGGCCCCGGGGCTGATCCCTGTATCCTGTTGTAGCGAATCTGGCAAAAAAAAAAACTGTACCCCGGTCCAGTTCAAGGCCAACCAGTTCGCAGCGGCACACGGAGCGGGCGTCTAACGAAGCCAGTGCTCGCTAACCGATCGCGCAACTACGCTGCGTACCTCAAATATTATTTACCTAGCGTCACAAGGTCAGCGGACTAGTTCTGTTTTTGTCGATTCTGCAAAAGCCACAGCTTCTGTACATCATGTACAGAACACTACTATTTCTGGTTTTACGTTGCAACAATTACCACTTACATGAATTTAATTGGTGTAGAGCCAACATTTCTGTTGATACACAAAGTTGTAAGATCGTTTTATAATTTTATTTATAATTTTCCGTCGCCCTTTCGTTACACAATAACATCGTAGGGTGTTTTTAAAATTTGTTTTGCGTCAGTGGATCGTCCGTATAATTTCGGCGTGGTTCATCGTAAATGTGTCTTGTAAGCGGCCAGTGTAAGCAGACCTGTTGTGACGGAGGCTTTAGAAGGATGTTAAGGTTGTTTCACAGTTATGGTTAGTTCCATGTGACACGTCCCCGATTGTACCACGCGTATGTGTCGTGAACATCATAGTGGTGAAGCAAAAACTTAATGTGACGTCACCGCCGTTTCAGTCACCAGTAGGTATAGCAAATAGTTAAAGGTGGATTGTTCCGATACGGCCGCGTTGTTATGTACAATATACGTACGTACATACATTAAACTGTTAAGTACCTATATACACGTCGACAAGTACGTACAAAAGAGTCTTTGGTTACTTGAATTGACAGTGCTCTTACAAGAATAATTGTTTTCCTGTAAGAATGTTATGTACATAGTAACAGAAAGGTAATGTCAGATAGTAATACACTGGTGAGCATAAATTCCGGGTCACATAATAATATAATTTTGTTAGCACAAAATAGATATCTAAATATCTAGCAAGCGAGAAGAGCTAGATGACTAAAAGACATTGTATTTTAAAGTAGCGAAAAATGAAGTCATAAATTATTGTTGTCTTGTATTCAATATTACTACTTTCATAATTATAAGTATAATTTATTGATGTATATGATATACATATAAATGATCCGGGATACATTACCAAGTATAAAACGAAGTCGCCTCCCGCTGTCCGTCCCTATGTATGCTTAGATCTTTAAAACTTCGCAACGTTTTTTCATGCGGTTTTCTTTTGTAGATAGAGTAATTCTTGAAAAAAGTCTATATGTATAATAAATGCATATATCATAGAAACACTGACTTATAATAATGTATATTGGTAAAACAACGTTTATCGTGTCAGCTAGTGATATATAAATTAGTCATCCGTATCTATTAAACATTTGGCTATCATTTTAATTATCTAGAAATCGCAATGCGTTGAAAATAGGAAGGAGACCTTACCCTGCAGTGGGATTCAGTAGGCTAATAAAAGATATTTTAAAATACACACTCTAACACCAATACTATATGGCAATCTACTATAATGGGAAATTTTCAGGGCTTTTGTTTATTTTAGTTATGACAGATGGCGCTAGTTATAATAGGGAGATAAATGTCAATGAAATGACTAACTTCAAGCAGTCAGTGTTGAAGCTGACAGTTAATTTGTTTATTGTTTGCTGACTTGTTACAAAAGTGTCTGAAGTTTGTGACCGTCTTACCCAAATAATAAAAAACGTACTAAAATATAAGTGACAGAAGTCCCCCTGGACACCTAGATCGACACACTAGCGACATCTGGATAAGAAATTTATGGAGTTTGAAAATTCTCCATTTAAAAGAACCGACTTCAGACGTCAGTACTAGCCGCCCGCCCATATATTTTTTTAAAGTTCCCTTCGATTTATCGGGTTTTCCATCATCATGCCCTGATTTTATTATCATGGGATCAGTTTGGAAATATTTTCCTTCCAACAAAAAAAACAATGCTTACAAATGCGAGGAAATGATTTTTACATTTCCATACAAAATGTCATCTTCCGAGGCAAAAAGTTGTCTATTTTTAATGGAAACAAAAAATAATATTTCTTTCATGGTAAAAATTGTTCATATCGACGAGCCCAGCAACGTTTCTAAAGACTTCTCTTCATTATCATCATCATCGGCCCATACTTGTCCACTGCTGGAAAGGCCTCTCCAATTGCACGTCACTGTGATCTGTTTTCGGCTTCTCGCATCCAGCCATCCTGCGCAACTCGTTGTCGTTTTACAGCAATCAAGAAATACTCCTTTATCGTAATCGCTTAATAAATAACGTACATACGGAAATAACTAGTTTAAATAACGTTACACCGCCGGGATGGACTAGTGGTCAGGACATCTGCCTCTAGGACGACGGTCGCGGATTCGATTCCCGCCCCACCCATAGTACAGGGTATCCTAGGTTGGGGTCAGGTGACCGTGTGTAAAAAAAATTATTTATTTTATTTATTTTTATTGCTTCTGTTTATTTAACTGAGTTATTGGATATAACTCGATATTGTACTAGTTATTTATTGATTTACTTCCAATTTTACGGTGAACGATATAAGCATAGGTATGACAAAACGTTTACTTAGATACACACAACCGTGCGTTATCCCCAAAAGAGTGTGAACAGAACCTCAGAATCACAAGGATCCTTCAGCCATATTGAGGAGTTTAAAAAAGAAACAATCTGTCAAAGATAGTTGAAAACGAAAGAGATGCAGCTACTTTGTTCTATATTGACTCGCTCTTTGGTTTTAAAGAAAAGTCCTTATTAGCACAATAAAGACTTCGGAATGACAATAGGTATGGGCCTTCTGAATAAACCATCTTCAGATCCCATAATCTGATCCTACGACATCTATCCCATATCAGCATGGGCTATACCTAATTAATTTGAATTACTTAGCAAGTGCCTCTGCCTCCGCTTTGGACTTAAAAGACGGGCAGTAGGTTACCGTTTATATATTTTACTTTATTGTAACACGATATTAGACAATATACATTATTTTAGTAGTGTTACGCATTACTCCACCGATTTTAGCAAGTGCCTCTGCCTCCGCTTTGGACTTAAAAGACGGGCAGTAGGTTACCGTTTATATATTTTACTTTATTGTAACACGATATTAGACAATATACATTATTTTAGTAGTGTTACGCATTACTCCACCGATTTGGTCGAAAATCGACTCAATCAATCCATAAGTAGATACCTAAGTAGGCCTAGACACTTTAAAAAATAACATCTTATTAGATTAGCACTACAGGCTTAAAGTTCTACTCTTAGATGCGTTTTGTAAAACGTGAATTACGCTTTGTCTGACTCTAATGGCAAGTATGAAAAAGAGATAAATGCGCCTCTACACCGATTATAGATCCTTCTTGGGCATGCATTGGAAATATCTTGCATACAATTAAAAGAATTACCCAAAATAATAATTAAAAATAATACTTATATTGAAATAAATACCGGCACTGACTCCTTTTAATCCCAAAGCGGTGTAAAACATTAAAAGATACATTATACAAACAGGCTCAAAACACATGTTTTTTGTTTACCTTGAGTTACATAAGTATTAGGTATTATGATTATACTATGACCTACTTACCATAAATAAAAAGAGCTAAGTAACATCTATCATCATCATCACGATCATGTTAGCCCTCTGACTTCCACTGCTAGACATAGGCTTCCCTAAGCCTAAAGCCGCGCCATAACTGTCTTGTGCCTTCCTTCGCCTACGCGGGAACGCCCGTCATAACATCTACCTACGCAGAGGAGATATTTGTATTTTACAAAACCTAATTAACGGAATTCGATAATTCTTTCACCATTGAAATGCTATAATCCCTAAATACGGGAACGGGATAAAACGTGAGTAACACCGCGTCGTAGCTAGTTTATTTATATTTATAAAACTCAAACCGACTGGTTCATTCATCACAGACTCATCAACGCTCAGCCCAAACCCTTGAGCATAGAAAGCTGAATTTTACAAAGGCGTTATTTTTATGTGTACCTGAGATAAGAAAGGATTTTTCAAAATTTTTCCACTAAGGGTTAAAAAGGCGGGTGGAAGTTTACATAAGAAAAACCTTAATTTTGGAATGATGGTTACAAAACTTCATACTGAAACGGAGTGTAGGACGCCCTCAGGCAAGGTGGACTGATGATCTACGCAATATGGCTGGCAGAAGCTGGATGCGATAAGCCGAAAACAGATCATAGTGGCGTGCAATTGGAGAGGCCTATGTCCAGCAGTGGACAAGTATGGGCTAATGATGATGATGATACTGAAACTGCGCTGCGTCTACACAATTTTGAAACCGTGTTAGACGATGTCGCAGAATATTAGCTAGATGAAGCTATTATGGGGGCCTCCCACGCGCCCTTTACCCTTGAACTTCGCTACTGACGCTCGGTCGTATGTTGATAATATCTCTACGGTCTAGACAGGGCTCTTTGCCTGTACCATCTTCTTATACAAACAGGTTCAAAACACATGTTTTTTGTTTACCTTTAGTTACATAAGTATTAGGTATTATGATTATCGTCGCTAAAACCGAAACTGTCGAATGATGGCGCTGTAATCGATAATACTCTCTTAACAGAGAAGCCCTTTGAATGGTATTAAATCTACTACACGCGTTTGGCCACCATCCTGCCTGATGTTAAGCAGCGAAGTGGTCTATCATGGAGCACACTAGTTCGTTAGGTACCTATTTACCCGTGACTTGAATACCTCCAGAATATACTGCGCAGGAAACATAGACTCCGGCAAGTAATTCCACATCGGCAAGGTTGATGCAAAACTTTTGATTCGCTTAAATCGAATGTCTACATGGTTTGTCGTTCTTACAGTTGTCTTATTGTAAAAGCGCGATGGGGGTATTAGGATATGCAACACCATAGCATTCTCTCCGAGGATTTCAATGAAGCTTTGCTATAATATCCTAATAATATTATAAACGCGAATGTTTGAATGAACATGTTACTCTTTAACGCAAAAATACAATAACAACATTTTATTCATCGAAATAACGCACAGGCTATAGGTATTTTATTGCAATTTTCCCACCAAAAAGTGTTAAATTTCGGCTAACAACATTACACCGGGGTATCTTGGGGCAATTGACCTTTTACTTCTGTTTTTCTGCACTGGTTAACAATATTATCTATGGTCACGGCGAAGAGAATACATGTCACCACCCAAGCCTAACTTTTCCCGTCTTGGGGGTCTGTGCGAGGTGATCCAGGGAACTCTCCAGAGGACAGGCATCTACGCTCTCTGTGAGTTAAACAACAAGTCCACTTCGATCGCCAACCCACCTACCAAGCACGGCGGTATTAGCATTTCCCCTTGATCATGGAAATCATTGGGAAAGGCCCTTGTCCAGCTGTGGACTTTATTTGGCTGATGATGAACAATGTACCCAATCGTTTTTTTTTGTATTAAATATTCCGTAGGTACTTTTAATCTAAACAATACGCATTATCTAATCTCACGTCTGTAGGTTCTATCGTAGCAGACATACTGCAACGTCACAACATCAAAATTATATGGCTGTCGTACTAAGATGGCGGAATGACTATTCCTAAAATAGACCAAGTGTACCTTAACTTGTCAGTTCTACGTCAAATACAGAATAACCAGTTTCAGGAGACATGTGAAGCTTTATGTAGTGACAGCGTATTTATTGGTAAAGGCGGTTTAAATGTTCTGCGTGTAAATGGACCCCGAAAATTGGACACAAAAACTTCGTTGGGCTCATTCAAAATTATCAACTTTTACTATGGCGACAATTTCTGGGAAATAAAAAAAATCTCTTAATTTCGCCTAAGTAGATGTCATTTTGTATGAAGGTGGAAATTTATAATTTATATATTTTCGTTTTCCACGTTGTTGCCGTGGTAAAAGTTGTTCATTTTGACGAGCCCAACAATGTTTCTAATACCATTAATTGGGGCTGCGTTCATTTAAACGCAGTATAGTCATAAAATATCAAACTATTTATTATACAAAGCCCTTCACTGACCCACTGAAGGGACATCCGTGGTGGATAATAATTACTGGGCCATAACCGGATAGACTGTATAAGCAGCTGATACTTAATAACTTTGAAGAAAAAATAACAGACTTCAACCAGTAAACTTTACAACTTTTTTGTGTTTTTTCTAATGAATTCCAGTGTCAGAGACGAACGAAATTTAAATGGGACTACACTGGGAACACCAGCTTTCAAATAAAGCAAAAAACATCAAAATCGAATCACCTAGTCACAAGTTAAGAGAGAAAAAATAGAGATCGGTTAATAATATTATAGGCCGTTTGTTCGTAAAACAACGTAAGTAACAATTAGTCCAGTTTTTGCGCCTGTAGCCTAGACCGGACACGACGATTTGTAATCATTTGTTGTGGGTTCGAGTTCCGATAATAGAAATGTAACAATATATTTACTGTGTGAATGAAATTAGAATTCTCCAAATTTATTATAGTTAGGCAAAAACATTGATACGAAATGTCAAATAAAAAATTACCCAATGATTTCCATTATCATTTGGGGTGAAAATAATGATAATTGTCACGCTTGGCAGTCGGGTTGGCGATCGCAGTGGTGTTGTGGTTTATCTCATAGAGCGTGCTGCTGCCCGTCCTCTGAAGAGTTCCCTCGGTCGGTTCTTACGACCCACACGACGGAAAAGTTGGGCTGGGGTGGTGACACATGTATTCTTCGCAGTCAACACAAGACTTTGAATTCCCTCTCCTGGAACGCTCTGGGGCCGGATTTGGAACCAACGACGTACGAGAATCGGTGACCTATTTTCGCGGATAAGTTCTATGTTTATGGATTGATTTTGATGGCTCTTTTATTTTTGGAAAGTGATACACACTTTAAAAGGGGAAGCAGGACCTAATAGTGGTATCCCAGAGAATCGTCCGCCTATCCCGGTTCATTGGGCGAGCGACCTTGAACTTTATAATCTAAAACAATAATCAGCATTTTACTGAACATAGTTTGTCTCGTTTACACATAGACGATTAGACCGAAAGAGAACATTACTTGATAGTTTAAGGGCCAATTTGGACGTGGCAAATGATAGTTGATACCGGTGTTTACAATGGACTCAGTTTATCCGTATTAATTGATGGAATCTCTAGCATGCTACTTCGGTTGTTTTAAATTATTTGCACCTGCGAAGTGTGTGATGTATAATTCATTTGATACCCATTAAAATAAGTAGCTGCCTAGGTAATAGGTAATGTAGGTATGTGTTGTGTGTATAATTCTATAGTAATGATATACTATTAGCCGTGTGGTGACGGCGAATAGAATACATATGTCACCACCCCAGCCCAACTTTTCCCGTTATGGGGGTCGTAAGAGGCGACCGAGGGAGCTCTCCAGGGAACGGGCAGCAGCGCTCTCTGTGATTTAAACCACTACACCACTGCGATCGCCAACCCGCCTGCCAAGCGTGGCGATTATTGGCATTTCACCCCAAATGACGGATGTCATTGGGGAGGCCCTCGTCCAGCAGTGGACGTTATGTGGCTGATGATGATATACTATAGTATCATCATCATCATCAGCCCATACTTGTCCACTGCTGGACATAGGCCTCTCCAATTGCACTGTATACTGGGATGATATTCTAAATCTACCTATAATAATATATCCACTGAAATATCGTCAAAATAAAGTACAAAAATAAGATTTTTTTACTTCGAGCGAAGCTCGGTCGTCCAGGTACTTTACTAGTATTCACCAGCTACATCGCTGCTTAACATCAGGCAGGAAGGTGGTCATTGCGTTTAAAAAAAACACGTGTTGAAAAACACAAATACGGAGTTATAGTGATTGTATAGTCATTATTTGTGTCATGTTTAAATTACAACTACATGAAACTCGATCAACGCACAATGTTTCGGAAATTATGTGCTCGAACGATGACATCATAACGCATAAGATTGTTGAAAGTGTTTGTATACATTTATTGAAATGTCTTGACGTATAAGATCCTATTAATATCTACAAATATAGCAGTGGTGTGCACACCATATAGGCAAAAAGGCACTGCCTACCTTAGTATTTTGGTTACCCGACCTAATAATAGAATTAATGCTATATCCTTTTTTGTTGTACTCACGACACAAGCTAACGAAGGCCTGTGGTTTGTGGGTGAGTTGATAGGTAGGTAGGTTTCGTAAAGACAAGTTACCTATACATAGGTGTTAATCATTGGGGATTAGTGATTACTGCCTACCTTGTCGAAAAAGCCAGTGCACGCCACTGAAATATAGTTGGTACAATAAGCAAATACTTCCACAATTAACATAGTATCTCGATATCTTTATCGATAGTCAGTTCAGTCAATGGGTATATTTTATGGCAGAGGTAAACTGTCAACGAACATTTCGAATAAGCCGGAAATTTCACCCTTTGGGCATTCCTTGACTGTAAAGTTCATCTTCAACAAAAAATATGTTTGTTTGTTTGTTGGGTTTGTTCTTAGATTTAAGACTTACGCAATAAATAAATACTGAATATCTTAATAAAAAGGCAGCCAAATTCAGAACCTCCTGTTTTTTTAAGTCTGTTAAAAAAAGAGAAACGCGAATGATATCGCAGATAAGTTCTTTATTATTGAAAATTCCGTCAAAACATTATCTAACACAACTCCGAAAGGTCCTTGTAGAGCACTGTACTAAAGTGTACACCCCGCCTCAGCTGAGCAGAAGCTAATGACGTCACAACACCAAACACACCTGACGCGCAAGATGGCCGCTTGTTTATTTACCAAAAGTCACATTGAAGATTATTCTTAGTTCCGTGATTGATACGAATTCTGTGTGAAAGTGACTGGGATTTGGTTTTAATTTTTATCGACTTCAAAAAAAAGGAGGAGGTTGTCAATTTCTCAGACTATTTTTGTTTGTTACCTCCTAAGTGTCGAGTGGATGAACTGATTTTGACGATTATTCTTTAAATTTTAAAGTTCTTGTCGGCCCATTTAAATCAGGTCAGTTCTAATAATTACATTTATGAGAAAAACACAAAATAGTCTTAACATTTTATTGGTTGAAGTCGGATGTTTTTTCTAAAGACAACAATGTAGAGTACTAAGCTTGTTCTATTTTTAGATTTAGACCTTGACTGAGAACTCTACATGGTGCCATTATTTTATTAAAACTAAGAAGGCTTAATATTTTCTATTTATTGATCAGATTGATGATATAATTATCTAGACTGCATTTATTTATTATTATGCAGATATTATAGTACAATAGATATGATTGGATATTATCAATTCGTTTTACATTTTCAATCAGGTTTCAATCAAAGTCAAATATATCAAAGTTTTGACTCATAACACGAACAATAATCTTTTGGCGCGTGAGTGTTGAACGTTCAACGTGTTTCGCTATTCCTGTATTTCTATCGCCATACAAAATATCGTCTCCGGAGGAAAAAAAAATCTATTTTTTACGGATGAAATTTTTTTTTTCGTTTCCCCACATTGTCGCCATAGTTGATCATATTGACGAGCTCAACAACGTTTCTAAGACTAAGGATTTGGGGTCTTTTACACTTTTAATGTCAAAACACCTTTGCCGGGTGAGCTAGTTGCTTCCTTAGGTCCTAGCATACCCAGGGGTTACATATAGTCTTTCAGATGTCTCTCTGTCCGCTAGTTACCCTATATTTACTTCCGACTGTACCAACCAACAATGATAACAGTATAAATAAACAAACAGAGAGCGAGTGTGCCGACTGCGAATGTGATGCCAAAGCGTGTTGTAGACAGTACTTATCATTCTCACACGTGTGCCTCTGTAGGTACGTACCTACTTCATCACTTGAAGCGACATGACTTATGTATGCATCTACCTGCAGTTTGATAATGAACTCTATGGCATAAGAAACAACCTCTATTTTAGTAACGCGTATTTCTGGTTGCGTAACATCTGGACGGTATTATAATGAAGGTAAATTCATATTGCAATTCCTGACCTCCCAGTAGATGAGGGCTGTTCTAACAATGTTAGCATTGTTGTTAATACGATCGTACTAGTCTTGTTTTCATGTGGAAGCTGGTAACACTTACAAGGATAGTAAATAGACACAATAAGGCGAATTTATTGAATAACAGCCACAGCCGTTTACTGTCCAGGAAAGTGTTAATTGTACTGCAGTACCTAACACTTATTATTCGAATAATTCGTGGCTACAAACTACTGTAAAATAAATTAATATTTACTAGCGATAGACAGAATAAAACAAAGTTGCCTCCCACTGTCTGACCCTATGTATGCTTGGATCTTTAATCTAATATTTCCATTTTCGCTGGTATCCCGTATTTCATGAACAACTAACCAGGGGGCCAAGTCTGCTACTTTCTCCACTCTTCCCGTTTCTGCGCTGATGTCCACCAGTTGTTGTCTATCACTATGTCTTCCTAGGGCGGTTGTCTCTTACCTTTCGTTGGGGAACCTGTCGTTACCTTACTCTAGCATTACTGAAGCATTCATAATTTTTTTTTCTAAATATGATTTTTTTTTTTGAGTTTTGTTCAAAAAATAACAAATCAACAAAAGAGCCAGTCCGAAGACGAACGATAATAGGATAAAATCAGACCAAACACAACTAGACTTACAAGTCGTGTACCACCCTCATCCACCCGCGTACCATCTGTTTTCCATAAATATCTATGGAAAATGATGTACTTCTGGATCCAAACTGTCACTTTTACTAGCAATTTGGCAGTTTGGATCCAGATATACCCTATATAGAAGATATTGTTTCTTACCCTGTTACTCCTAAATGTTTATCATATTGATGTGTCGTTTTATTCGAAACGTCAGTTCAGGATTGCAAGTCGAGTTGTTTTTGATCTGAGAGAATAAAGCTAGTTGCATCTTTTTCGTTTTCACCAATTTTTGACAGATTGTTTTTTTTTTTAAACTCAATTAGACTTGCAAGCCGCGTACCACCCGCAGTCTATCTTTTTTCCACAAAAATGTATGGAAGATGATGTTCTGCTGGATCCAAACTGTCACTTTTACTACAGTTTGGACCCAGATTTACGCTGAAACGCAGTAAGGGACAGAAGATATTTTTTCTTACTCTTTTCACTATTGTATATTTTTCATATAGTTGTCTCGTTTTATTCGTCTGAGTACGGAACTCTAAAAAATAACCCACATATGCTAATACTTTGCGGATGTCAGTCATATGTAGATGATATATAACTAACACGAAGCTATTTCCACTTTTAGTTGAGCGCATTCATTAGTGACGTGTCTATGTGTGAGTGAGTGACTATACATGGTGATTTGCATACATTCATTCATATATTGACTTCATAGAACCTTTGAATGTTTAAAGGTTAACTTAGCGGATTAACCTAATCCTTCTTTTATGGTAAAATATGAAAGCTTTTCTGATGAAAAAAAACATAAAAAAAGATCTGTAGAAAAAAATTAAAGGATTGATTTTTTTCTGGTTGTACTAAACTACCATATTTCCTACATCGGCTGTTTTAATAAGCTCTAGTTATAATTGTATTTTAGTGGGTATTATTAAGAAACTTAAGTTAAATAAGTTATTAAAGTTTTTTTTTTTTAATTGCCTTAACAGAGTATAGAAGGACTCCGAGCAATGGTCTTAGAACTGTTGTAGGGCTCGTCAATATGAACATTTTTTTCGTCTCATACAAAATAGACCATTTCTTGCCTCGGTAGGTTACATTTTGTATGGGGATAGATTTTTTTTTAATTTCCCTACATTACAGCACACCGAACCCAATATCGTTTCTAAGACCATTGCTCGGGGTCCTTTTACATGCAGTATATACCTCTATTATAAATTCATGAGACACGAAAAAATTAAATAATACAAAATATATTTTTTCAGAACATCCTGTATAGGTATGTCATTGAATTAAGCTAAAACAACTACTGCAATACAGTGTGCACGTACCAACTTAAATGCTTCATTGTTCTTTAAAATTGCTTTTATATTATGGAGCACTCACTTTAATAACTATAAAAACTTAAAGTATCTAAGTTAAATTATAAATAGTTAGTCACATACATACTTATTTATTAGCGGAATGATAAAATTTGTTACGGTCTGTTACTTTTTTAGGCGAAAACAACTGAACGGATTTTAATGAAACTTGACATAATAATATCTAAAACATTTTTATTGTACCATATTATATTTAGCAAAATAAATATTTTTATATTTCCCGCGGGGACAGGAAACTGACATTTAAAGGAAATCGAAAAAAAAAAACCGTGCATTTTTATAGTTTGTTATAAAATTACATGCAGATTGCTAGGTAACAGAGACCCGTATTCTGAAAAAATATACTTTATTTTCGAGTCTTTAGTATCGGTATTAAAGTTTATATGAAGAACTGAAATTACGCGAATGAAATCGCGTGGCGTCCTTTTGTGCTATAATATTTTTATTTTCTGCAAATTCCGCTATATATGTATATACTATTTAGGCTAAGTATGTCTTTGTCTCTACATATTATAACAGTGTTCTATGTTATTATTACATACCTACCTAATAACTATGTACCTACGTAACGATATCACGTGAATCCTAGGAATGTT
Source organism: Conopomorpha cramerella (assembly GCA_012932125.1). NCBI lineage: Eukaryota > Metazoa > Arthropoda > Insecta > Lepidoptera > Gracillariidae > Conopomorpha > Conopomorpha cramerella. The sequence goes on from SJJU01011170.1 coordinate 15,236, forward strand.
CCGACTAGGTACCTACATATTTACATACAATTTCAAAGAACCTATAGCTGCATACATACTTACCTAGAATACCTAGATACTTACGCCTTACGTAAGGTCATGTCATAAAAATGTACTTATAGAAAATATAAATAAATACACGAATAGCTGGAATCTATTCAAAACGGGAAACATAAAGTGGTACGTCACGTTTACATACATTTACAAAAGCCTGAATGTGTCATCAATACAAGCGATAATTTATACCCGGCTGTCTATTATTAATCAATTGCCTTAGATGTGGGCGTGTGCTTACGTACTCACACACTGACAAGATTGCAGTTACACTGTTGTATCTGCACGTGCAAATGTATATGTGTGCTTGTATGTATAGACAGTTTTACATCTGTGTGGCTAACAATAGGTGTTGCATGTGTGTGTGTGTGTGCTGCAGCTTGTGCATTGCACATGCGCGGAAGGAGGGCGAGGGGGCGAGGGCGGGTGCATCGTTGCGCGGAGGGCGGGGAGGGCACGGCCACGGTCGCGCAGACCTTGAGCCCGCCTAGCAACAGCGCGACGGGCCTGCCACCACTCGGGTTATTTATTTTCTGGCGGATCTTCTCTGCAATTCCATCCACGGCGATGGCGTTGGTGCACATCGTCAAGGCGAAATGTGTCTTAACGTGGAGGCAGCGAGGCGGTTTTTCGCTCGGCCACTTCGTACGTTAGTTGCAACAATGACTGGCAGATTGACTGTGTGTGACCTATGCTGCATCAACGCTCTCGTCAGATATAGTTGGGGGTATCGCGGCCGCGATCGTCACGCGCGCTCATTTCACCATATTTATGGGTGGTACGTGGTGAAAAGGCACTTTTTAGCTTCGTTTTAAGTTTGCTATGCATCGCTAGAGGTGTTCTAAGGTCATTCATCGATATCGCGATCATATGTCGAGTGTTTCAGGGCCGCAGCTAGGTATGTCCTGGTTGTATCAATTACAGCACTGACAATACACTTGCATGTTTGTAATACGAGTCTGTCACGTGAGCTAATTGTTGTTTTGATGACTGAATAATTTACAAACGTGTGCCTCGCCCATTCAAAAAACGACTGTTTTGTCAATTGTTTCATTCAACATGGACTACCTCGCAATGCAAACAATCACTGATAAAACAAATGACATGTTCTGTTAAATAATTTTACGTGTAATTTGTGACGTTGAAAATTAATTGGTATAAAACTTTTTGTTGTTTATTTTATGTTCTAATGTACCTATGTCGAACTGACCTTTACATGGCACGAAACGCTGAATGAATTTTGAATACATACTTATATATATAGCTAGTTATACATATCAACTTATTGAAAATTATGAATGAACAAACCTCAGAATTTGCACAGGGTTATTTTTTCCTTAACAAAGAAATGACAAGACAAGATACCAACATATTATTGATATAAATAAAATTAATATCACAAAGATACCTATGGAAGAAAGATGCATAATAATTCACTATAGTTTCAAGAAAATGGGCTCAAAATACACTTCACGCCAAAGAGGGCTCAATATATGTAATAATTATTATACTAGTAAAGAATTAAACCAAACCTTTTATAGTAGAGAAAAAGCTATATAATAAGCTTCGGAGATCTAATAATCGGATAGTACCTAATAGAAAAGTGCTCTCATTCGGGATCATGTGAAGTGAAGAAAAAATGTCTATCAAAAACGACGTAGGTATTTTCGTTGTTTCGGATGACCGAAAAGACCTAAAACTAGATACATAGAAAATATCTGCTAGGGCTAGGACATATGAATAGTAGGTATAAGGTGTTATTCAAATCAAATCAAAATAACCTATCGGTAATAAAATATGTATATTTACTTTAAACTTACCAAGTTACGTCAATTCGGAAAGGGGCCCTGTCATTGGGGCAGTTGAACACAAATGAAAATAAACTCCCTGCTAGAGATGGGTTTCGACCCGGGTTTTTACCATGCCACCGGGTTTTAACCCGATTTGCACCCATTTTGACCGAGTTTTAACCCAAAATGACGGGTGAAAACTATTTTTTTGTAAATATTATAAAGTAATGATTATTTTAGGTTCTTGGGGGAAAAGGTGCGATGCATATGTTATGTTATTTAAATTGTATTATTGTTATTTTTCTTTCAATACAAGAATTGTAATTGTGTCTGTTCTTCATAAAACATTCTGATGAGTAAAAAAAACGATTGTCTAATATTGAAACACAGTAGGTATGATCAGATCATTTCTTTTATTTATTGTCATCGTTAGACAATCCGTAGGTATACAAATATTGATAAAAAATATTTTGGTATTTGGCATAAATTACAACTTGGTAGCAATTACTTAAATACTAGGATGTGATAGTTTTGTATTCGACAACTTACAATAATAAATAACAAATATAAACAATGTAAATAAGTATATATACAAATATTACAATATTTTTACATATAAAATTATGAGTGTGAATAGGGTAATCCACAAAGTGCAACAAGTCAATAAAAATATAACATCTTAAATAGTAGGTACGTAAGTATAGAGGTATATATGTTGATAGGTATAAGATAAAAAAAATATTTTCCCTGTTATTGTTTTATTCTGCGGTTTCATCTATGTCACATGCCATAAATTCAAATTCGTTCATCGTTTCATTGTCAAACCATGTTCTGTCAGCCCCGTCGTCGCTTTCTGCTTCTGATAGCATGATTGGAGTCATAATCGGGGTTTCGTCGTCGGTGGCGCAAACATTGTTTGAGTTTTTATGAATTAGGTTCCAGTTGTATGCAATAAACGCAATTTTGGCAGCTCTATCAGTTGTCAGTCGATTCCTTTTCATGCTGTGAATATTTCCATGAGTGCTAAATGATCTTTCTGTAGCCGCAGATGAACATGGTGCTGTCAGAATTCTAAGTGCCACCTTACTTAATTTTGTACAGCTACAGATTCCTTTCCACCATGCTAAAGGATTAATTTCATTCACCGATGACCAAATAAATTGTCGTCCCCATATGCCTTCTTTTGATTTATAAGCAGCCAACTCTGCCATTATCTCCATATCTAGAGACCGGGCCATCTTCCAAATGAACTCCATAGCATCCATGTGTTCATTTTCATTCATTTCTATGCCTTGGCTCTTCGGATCCAGAAGATACGCTGCTAAGTGTATAGGCTTAACTGTTTCAGCTATTCTCTTTTCGACGGCTAATCGTATGTGTTGCTTGTCTTCTTCGTTAATAATTGAGATATTTGGCAGCACAAACTCCAATTTGGACTTCATATCCTTGAAGACCATGTAAACGTTATGCATATTACAATCATTCGATTCCAGTTTGAATATAGGTTGAGTGATCGGTTCCAGTATTTGTATGCATTGATTTATTATATTCCAGAAGTGTTCGTCCAATAAAGTTAGCTTTGTCTCCACAGGAACTTCGCTTCTTTCGTGGACTGCCAATGTTTGGAGCGCAGCTTTCGTATTACTCAAACTTTTGAGGGCATTTAAATGACTGCCCCATCTTGTTTTGGTCGGTAGTTTTAGTGTTTCTCCCGCAGACTTTTCTTTTACAATTTTGGCGAGCATGGATACCAGAACCTGATTTTTCTTTATTGATTTTATAACGGTAGTAGCGATCTCAATATATCTGGTCATTACGTCTGGTCTCATAGAGTCATGGCATAGGAGATTTAAACTGTGAGCTGCACAATTAAGGGGCACTATATTGGGTTTTACATCTTGTACATTCTTTAATGCTTTTTGCATATTTCTTGCATTGTCTCCAATAAACACTACAAACTTTTCATCACCGTAAGTGTTCATTACCTTCAAAATTTCATCACTTATATACTTCGCTGTATGCCTGTTTTGCTCTGTACACACACTTTCCACAAAATATGGTTCTGGTTTTGATACCACAAAGTTTATGATGCCTTCATTTCGACGGTTACTCCAACCATCCAACTGCATGTGCAAGTAAGGGACTGTGCTTAAATCTTCAATAACCTCTTTTTTTATTTCTTTGTGGACCTTTTCCAGGTATGTGGTAGAAATTGCTTTTCTTGTTGGTAGTTTAAAAGCTGGTTGCAGTTCGTGAAAGAAATCTATCCAGAGTGGATGTTCTACCATAGATAGTGGTGCGCCAGATATGATAATGGCTTTTGAAAGCTTCAGAGCTAGTGAATTCTGTTTTTCCACAGACATACTGCATGGAGATTCCTGGTTTTGGTTCAAACTTGCACTTGTACTTTCAACAGTACTTTGATCTACGACCAAACTTGCACTGTTGTTTGCGGACTGCAGGGTGGCTTTAAGTTTTTTTACAATTTCATTCCTCTGGGCCGGGGTGGACAGAGGACATTTTGAAAGATGTATTGTCATTTTACGAAGGTTACTTATTTTATATTTCGTTTCACAGTATCGGCAACTCACTGATTTGTCAGCACTTTTACGATAATGCCTCCAAATGGTTTCATCCCTGGGCCTCCCCATTGTCTACCAAGTAAAAATATCATGTATCTATGTGTTAAACAAATCCGAACCGATAGATGAAATACATACAGGAGAGTGGAATCAACATGAAAGAAAATTCGGGACATCAGCGAGATAAAATCAAATAAACTTATTTACTTACCAGTTACGGCAGCAATTCACACAAAATGTCTCAAATCTTGAGAAAGTAGAAACTGATATTGTCTTTTGAATAGTTGATATAGAATAGCACAGCACATGTATTCACTTTAACGATTCAAGCTAGACTACAGATAAGTATAGCAAGAACTTAATATTCTTATCTGGTTTATGAGATGCACCTGAACTTTTCATCTATGGGCGGTTTCGTCACAATGTTAGTTATAAATGCATTATTACCTATTGTAACTAAACAAACGAACCGCCTATTTCTGAGAAGTAAGAAATAAACCTTCGTGGCAGGTAGATCATCAGCCAAAGTCACACACCTGGTAGGACATAAGACGGGGCCGCAATTGATTTATTGCCTTTTACCTGTCAATGGTGCGTAGAGACAATAGGCATGTAATAATGAAACATTCTTAAAATTTCTATTGTGTACCTAAACATATATTATGTTCTTATTTTATTTTCATACAAAAAAAGGACCACACAACACAACCTTTACATAAACGATTGCATACTTGACATAAATACAAGTAAATACAAATAAAAGTAAGGCTATGTAGGAAATACATGTTTCATTTGATACCTAAACTTTTGGGATGTTATCTGTCTAGTTATAAACTATGTAAAATTGAAAATTTGTACGAATTTAGTTTTCACCCGTGCTTTTGTATTATAACCCGGGTCGAAATGGGTTAAAACCCAAATCACCGGGTTAAAACCCATTTAAACCCATCGGGTGAAAACTCATTGCCCATCTCTAGA